>VUQG01018486.1:16886-35469 GCA_015106755.1 Etia nguti
TTTTTAAAAAAAAATATAATAATAATAATAATAATAATAATAATAATAATAATAATAATAATAATAATAATAATAATAATAATAATAATAATAATAATAATAGTAATAATAATAATAATAATAATGAGAAGAAGAAGAAGAAGAAGAAGAAGAAGAAGAAATAATTAAACAAAAAACAAATGTGAGTGTTGATCAGTGCTGTTTGAGCTAAGGACACAAAGCAGTGGGATAAAAACTGCGGTGACTGGAGCGCCACAGCTGTTCCAGGAAATTTATTATTTAAAACAAAAAGTAAATTTTCATTTGCATTGGTTATATTTACATAAAATCAACAATACGACTGTGTCATGCTTGTTTTCTTCTTCCTTGCTTAAAGAGCCACAGTTGTCCTGCATGGTAGAGAAATTCCCAGTAACCCACAGGTAATAACTACTCCAAGCCCACAGTAACAAAACAGCCATGTTAAGTAGATGACTAACCATGTTTTTGATGAAATTATCAAGTTTTATCCTTAACCTTATCTAGCCTGGAGTACTCGGGACAAACCATTATGTGTATGCACCTATGCCTGTCACATATCAAAACCTTTTTTCCCCTGTAACAAATTATTTTTATTCATCTAGTTTTATGTCAAAGCCACAGAGAGCTACTAGAGATCACCAAAAGACCCAAACATGTCTCAGGAGCCACAGGTTTTAGACCACTAAAATAACCGATTTCATGTATTTAACGTAAATTTTGACACAGAAATAGAATACATGCAAATACAGTTACTGTTTATATACATATTATAGATAAATTATTACAAGGTGAATGTCTTTCAGGAAAAAAGAAAGAAAGAAAGAAAGAAAGAAAGAAAGAGAAATGGATCCAGTGACAATCACATTGTTGGCCAGTTTGCAGGATAAGCATCGTTCCCTGACTGAACGATGCTTATCCCGGGGAGTTAATTAGCTAATAGGCTTAAGTTATCTTCACTTTTAACGGTCTGTCAACTTTCTTTTGTCTTAGTGATTGAAACACAGCGCAAAGTAAACAGGAACGGCTCTCTGTTAAGGATTTTTGCATAGTGATTTAGATGTCTCACAGCCCAACAAGCATGACCCAGCTGAATGACAGCAAATCAAAGCAACTGAAGTGTTTGCATAAAGGTGAGAAAGAGCACGAGTAAGGGTGGAGTTTGGAAGGAAGAAGAGTTTGATAAGTAAGCCTATTTAGGTAAATTGCTAAGCTCTGCTGTGTCAATGAAAGTACGTAAGAGGAGGGTTTACTGCAGGTCAATGCTGGAGAGGTTTGGAAAGCTTTATTCTGATCCCCATCCATTAAATCTTGAACTTTGACAAAAGGACTGTGTATGTGTAAATCCAGCCCCCGTATGACGAATACAGGAGTCCTTCCCGTTCATTCACCGACACAGGTATGAGTGGGTTTCAAGTCACTCCTCCGACAGATGAGCAGTTGAAGATTAAGCCATCCAACCCCCTCCCTCTTCTGTACCTGGCTTGTCTGTCTCATCCACTCATTGTCTGCGGTTTGCCATCTGCTGCAACTGCTAACGCACGCCTTGACCCCCTGGGAGTGATGTTCGACACCTGAGGTCGGTGACTCCCAGGACACCTGCAGCTGAGTGTGTTTGCTTTATTCACAGCAGTCTGTGTTTAAAAAACTCATAAGCTAAAAGCTAATATCACCACCGCAACCTGAAAATAATATTTTTTTCTTAACGTGACTGAAGACACAACATAGAGTGACTACTCTATGGAGGCAGCATGGCTGAAGTACATAAAAAAGAAGCACAATTAAGGCAAATAATAATAAACATCTAAGTTTCTTTTTCTACTGGATCAGTGTGGTGCAAAAAAAGAGAACTATTACTAATTTATTACTATTACTAATCTAATGAAAACAGAAAAAACCTGAATTGTCTTTCAGCCCTGCTCAGCATCCCCAGGTCAGACTCAGCATGTGTGGGTGAATGGTAATTAAAAGTAGAAATATCTTTATTTGACATTTTCTTCTTAAAAATCGAGCTTTACCCACAGTGCAACTCAGTCAGAAGCTCTCCAGCAAGCGAAGCCTTGAGGTGCTAGCGTAAAGCTAAAATGAGAGGCTATAGGTTACGTCTTGCTAAGTCCTCAGGTCCAGATTTGATTTCTTCAGAAACAACCAACGCTGAATCAAGCAACAACACTCAAGGCAGTTCATCTTCACGTGGCTTTTAAGCGTTTTAATGCAAAAGTATCTTCAACTGATATCTGTTGACTGTGGAGGCCATTTGAATACAGTGAACTCATTGTGATGTTCAAGAAACTAGCTTGCGCTTCGTGACATAGCACATTTGACCACATTTGTGTACACTGTGGTTATAAATGGATCGCCACTGCTAGCAACAACACTCGGGTCGGCTGTGGTGTTTAAACAATGCTCCGTGTTTGAGGTTGAATATTCCTCAGCACTATTAGATCACCACCAGCAGCCCTAGACTGCTCATGCGAGGCAGGATGTATCCATGCTTCCATTTTATTTACACCAAATTCTGATCTTACCATCTGAGTTTTGCAGCAGAAATTGAGATTCATCTGACCAGACAATGTTTTTCCAATTTTCTGTTCTGTTTTAGCAAGTCTGTGTAAATTTCAGCCTCGGTTTCCTGTTCTTACCTGACAGGATTGGCACCTGGTGTGGTCTTCAGAGATCAGAAGTGCTCTTTTGCATACCTTGGCTGTAACAAGTGGTTATTTGAATTACTGTTGCCCTGCTATCACCTTGAAGCAGTCTATCCATTAAGTACAATAGCTCTTTTTTTCTTCGAGACATGACACTCCCTGATATTTTGTGAGAGATGGTTAAGACACTTAAATCACCTTTCTTCCCCATTCTGATGCTTGGCTTGAAGTTTAGCAGGTTGTCTTGACCATGTCTACATGCACACATGATTTGTGTTGCTGCCATAGAATTGCTGCCATGTGGTTGATTAGATATTTTTGTTAACAAACCTCCCCAATAAAGTGGCTGGTGAGTGCACAGTATCTTATAATATAGTGAACTACATAAAAAGCACTGGCACCGTCAGCCAGACGGGTGTGACTCATTCAAAACCCGATAAGCATTTCACAGTAGCAGATAGTGGAGAAGGTCTCCTACCAAATACTTTTCCCAGCATGAACCACCACATGGACATGCAAAGGCTTCACCCATTTTTGCCTTTAATAACAAGTTATTTTCTTTTTATTTGCAGTTAACGTTATTATTCTGTATTTACATATTAGTAAAACACACAGAGAATCACATTCATCATGTACAGTAACTGCACATTTAGCTGTGAAATCCTAGGAGTTGTTTTTTAATGTATCAAAACACACACACACACACACACACACACACACACACACACACACACACTTGTTATTTTAGCTGGCAAGGAATCTGACAGAGTGGGAAAGTACTGAGAAGGTATCGGCAGAGGCACATTAACGTCTTTTGTGTGAAACTGAAGCTTCTCCTGGTGTCAAACACAACAGAAAGTTTTCTTTCTGCTTTCTAACAAAAATGTAAAACTTAGACTTGTTTTTAGAAATCCTTTTTTTTCTACTTAGGTTCACTATTTTTTTCTTGTTTCTTGATTCTTTGAATCCTGTTTTTACTTTGCCCTTTTAACGAGTTTCAGTATTTAATCCCTTTTAGATGCTTTTGGTTTTTTTTTTAACCACGTCTAATGTGAGTCTTGTCTCTGTGTTTAATATTTACATTTTGGCTAGTTCCTGTTTTACTTTGAAGGTCATCTTTTTTCTACATTATTTTTTATTTCCTGTCTCTGTTTCTCCACGAGTCTTCTTTCCTGTGTTAATTACTTTAACCTTTGTCTCATTCTTATCCTGCTTTTCATCCTTCAATCAGCCCTAAGTTTACATATATAATCCTGTTTTTTGTTTTGCTTGTTTCTTTGTGTTTCTTTTGTCAGTTCTTGTTCTTGGATTTTGCTCTCAGTCCAATAAAAGGCTCCCATGTGTGTCTGTTTTCCACTCTTTGTCTACTTGGAGTCCTGTGTTTACCTTTTACAGTGTGACAATCTGATGTATGCAAATGCACTAAAGATAACACCATTTTGTTCTCTGATATTTAAAAAGTCAAATATCTCTGCTCTGCTATTTTACTTGGCATATTTTGCATATCTTCGTGACCTTCAACATGAACCGTTAAAATGTACGTATAGTTGGTTGTGTTATCAAATGTCCCAAGACACTCGACACACCCCTGTGTGTCAACACGTTTAATTTGGCTTCTGTAAAGGGGGACAAGATAAGACCCTAACCAAATACTTCTGCTACTCCTAATCTTATATTCCAGTTTAATGTTAGTCTGAAACACAATCAAAACATGACTCCACAAAATGCTAACCGCTGTTTTAATTGTTCTTTTAATTATTGTGGCTTAGTAATGATGCAAATAGATAAATGTCAGCATCTTTAAGGGTCCATATTTTGCTGGCTACCTGGTAAGATGACACTCCCCACCATGTGCAGCAGCGCTGAGTTGGGATTTTCTGCTCATACTTGAGATTTAGGGTAAAATAGTGTGTTGTTAATTTGCAGTTTATGCAAACACTAAAGTAAAGATAAGAAAGCTGAATTCTCTTGATTGTGTCAATGCTTGATTGTTTTGTTCACAGCTGGTATTTTAAGTCTGTGTCTTTGGCTGTGTTTTCCCATGCTTTGTCACACATCTCATATAGATAAGAACCTTCAGTGGCCCAAGATGCACCTGTTTGGTTGGTCTGCTCCTGATCGTGTAGGACAGTTGGCAGACAAAGAACTAAAGAAATGGACAAACAGAGATTTTGTGTATTGTAGTAAGATATTTATACAAGATATACAAGTAATGATGATTACAGGATGATAATTGAAGCATTAGAAATCAACAAACCAATGAAGTGCAACGACAAACAAAATATTTGGATTATAAAACATTTTTATGACACGTTCAATGGTTTTCTGTTTAAACAGAGCATATACTCATAGTAACAAACACAGGAAGTAAAATTAACAGTAGTGTACAAAGGCCACCGGTAGCAAAATAAAGTAGGAAATAACTTGACAGGAACACTGCACTAATAAAGAAACAAATAAATAAAGCAGCTAAAAATATATCAAATATAACAGTAATATAATTTTTTTTTGACATTTTGACATTATGATTAGTTTTATTACCATTGATCTGTGGACCTCTACAAACCACACTGAAAGTAAAACATTTAGAGCTTCAGTCACTCAGGGTTAGAGACCGATCAGTGACCCTGTGGCAACTTCCAGTTGTTGGGGAAAAATTTGTATTCCCTGACTGGTTGGTGAGTGGGTGGACAGCAGTGCTGGCTGCTGCAAAGTGAAAGCGGCTGCGAAGCGTGCTGCACCAAAAACCACCTCATGATTGGATTGCTCAGTAACAGATTACCATGTTTGCCTGTAGTTTGCATGGAAAATGCTGACTTGTCTGCAAACACAGAGCGCAACCAGAACTGGATAACTTTCATCTTCAAAGTAAAATTTGTGTCTTACTGCTTAAATATAAAAATATTTAAAAAGGGGCACCTTTTGCTTCGAAGGCGAACAGTTTGTGTTGTACATGTAAAACATATTTTTTCTAGTGACTAGTGGTTACCAGGGGGTCACTCATTGGTCTCTAGGTTTGCATGACTGGGGCTTCACGCTCAAATTATACTTCTCCAGTGAATCAATGTAGACCCTACAACAGAGCTAATGCAAGTCACCAATGCTGTTGCTAGCATTTATACCTGTGTGGGCTTCATCGACAGTAATGTGTACTTTAATTTTCCAGGATTAAAATTTACACCACAGAGGGGTCGTAACCACAAACCTTTATGAATGCCTACGCCATAACCTACAACATAAACTGACGTCCACTTCCCTAAAAAAGCCACATGCATAGGCTATGTTGTAGACTCTACATAGATTCACACAAGAAGTATAATTCATGCATTGCTAAAGAGGTAGATGTCAGGTTAGGGCTTCAGAAAGGTTTGCACTTATGACATGCATATAGCAAAGATTTAACACAGACATATAAACCTTTTGTTAGCAATTGTTTTCACAGTGACTGCCAGCAACCTGCAGGTAGCAGCAGTGGGGAATATTCATGTTTCTGGGGTGAGCCATGGACGCCAGGCACTCTCAAGGCCTCTGTGACCAAGGCCTAGGTTTATTTTAGTACATAAAGTTTCTGCACTACAATTCTAGCCTCTTATATGTATGTCAGGGAAGGTTAATAAAATCAGAGACCATATATATCGCTATACATATTTTCTTTTTGCTTTAGCAGTCAGGTTTTTAAACTAAGTGATGGGACTGACTGCCATTCATGAGTATCATTTGGATTTTAATCATCAGACACATTTGAAAGCCTCCAGAGTAAGCACATATTGGCTGACTGAGAATCTTTCAGGAATCCTGATTTCGCAGCATCAATCAACACTCTTAACTTCTGTTTTTCAAAAGTGGTGGAATTTCAAGGCTGTGTGTTACTTGTAAGGCGTGTTTGGCAGCAGATCGGTCCAGGATGTCTCAGTCTCTCACTAAAAGCTGCAGCTGTAGTCGGGGTTTTGTTCCTCTATGTTGTGTAACACTTGCTGTCTTTGTGGAACTTGATAATTTGTTATTTTTTGCTCCGCTTAGTGTAACAAAATTGATCTCATGTTTTCCCTAACTGGCAAGACAAAGAGTACAGTCAGTGTAAAAGAGACTCACATACGTTCAAAACTCCCATGGTAACCAGGGTCAAACTGAAAAAGTTCCATGTAAGATAAGATTTAATCAAAACAATCAAACCTGATGACTGTAGAGTTCAGCAGCTTAGCTCGCAGTAATCACCTTCTTCCTACTTTAAAATAACAGAAAAACATCTGGACCTGCTAACCGTGTAGTGTAAACACGGGCTTATTCAGCAAAGGCTGCGGATTACGTTCACAACTGAGAGTTACACATTTGTTTTCACTGTCTTCAAAGTGAAGGTGGGCACAAACTTTCCCACAAAGCAACACAATCAGACTTTGGAATCAGCTTTTGATTCCCTCTGAATGTGTGCGTGTGTGTTCTTCCGTGTCTATGGCATCACACGCATGCATGTATGCACTCGTTGATAAGCAGACCCAGGTGTTTTGGTGTTTTACTGAGCACACAGGGCCTTTACAGCCATGGCTACAGGTGTGAATGATGACAGATGAAAAAAGACTCCAAGGAAACAGGTTTTTGCTGTCTAACTAATATTTGCCTCCATGCGGCTGCTGGTATTTGAAAAAGTTTAGATTTGAATAATGGCAGAGGGTTCCCCTTTTAAACTAAAAGTATCAAATGAAGATTAGGAAACTTATCAGAAGATTGGAAATCAGCTTGTGCTGTATCTCCAGCCCGGTCCCCCAAGAAAATGTTAAACAGTCATCGAAAAGCCATGTATTTCTCCGTGTTCATGAACCAGTCATCAGGCAATGTATCTTAATAGGAAGCATGTTTTCTATAGTTTGATTTTAACCCAAACCATCATCTTTTTCTAATCCCAACCAAATTCCTTTCAATGCTTAAACCCAACCATGGCAGTAATCAATACTGTATTTGAAAATAAAAGAATTATGTGTGAAGATCTTTCATGTGCTGACTTGGGTCTCTGGTGTGAGCAGCACCAACAGTCCATCCAACCTCAGAATGTTGCCCTTTTTTTTGCCTTTTAAGAGTGTGAAGCATTCTTTTTGCGTACATGGACATGAATCAGCAATGCAAGCAGCCTTGTATTAGCAGTTCAGGCTGCTGGTGGTAGTGTAATGATATGGGGAATATTTTCTTGGCACACTTTTGGCTCCTATAGTACCAACTGAGCATCGTTAAATGCCACAGCCTACCAAAGTACTGCTGCTGACCATGTCCATTCCTTTATGACAGCAGTATACCCAGCATCTTCATACTACACCCATTCCAGCAGGATAATGCACCATGCCTTTGAGCCTAAATAATCTCAAATGGGTCTCTTGAACATGACAATGAGTCCACTGTACTCAAATGTCCTCAGAGTCAGCAGATCTCAATCCAGTTGAGCACCTATGGGTTGTGCTGGAACTGAAGATTCATATCAAATTCAAATCTGCAACAACTGTGTGACGCTGCATGTTTCCAGCTCCTCGCTGAATGAATAATTAAGCTCTGAAGGCGGGTCCAAACCGGTACCAGCAAGGTGTACCCAATAAAGTGGCGGATCAGGGAGGGTTTTCATTTTTCTGATTTGAATTTGTGCATTTTGCTTGGTGGGAGGTGGATTGGTGTCTGTGGAATGGGAAGAGCAGTTTAAAGTTCATTTGGTCTTAGTCCAGATTTGTTTTCTTGTTTTCATTAAAAATAAATATGTTGTTGTAAATAAGGATTTGAACATTAGCAATAAAACACTTAATATGTCTAGGACATAATGATTATACCCTTTCTAAGTCATTTTTTTAAAAGCCTCACATTTTTAATTCCCTGTTTTCAGCGTGCTTGCAGACACTCTACAATGGTGAGATGGTTAGCGTCTGTGTTTTTACGATTTAATTGGCATAATTGGACAATTTCTGATTTAAAAAAAAAAATCAGTCTTCTTGGGCATACCCAGCTCTCTGTTACTACACACACAAGAAAACAATGGGCAGCACACGCCTCTGGAGCAGGATTTGGTAATTGGGAGCAGGAGCTGGTTTCACATAACCACAGGGACACAGTGACTGGCGATCCAATAAAAGTCAGACACCAGACTACTGAAGCATTTATATCAAGGGACCAGAAACAGTCTGTGTCTTTGAATTCATCTTGTGACCGGAGTTTCACACACTGATGAATCTAATGCCTATAAAACACAAATTAGGATGTGACAGCAGCTTTTAAAATGCATCTGTAATATCCTTTGGGATTTTATTAAAATCACTAAGGAACAGGCAGGATCTGCTGTAGTTAAACACGTGATGGTGGCAGAAGCAGTATACCATGCACACACAGTGTCAACACTAAATCTTTGTGATGATGCAGAAATTCGTTGAGCCTTTAACACAGGTTTAACTGAGGATGGTGGAAATGTTATGAAGATTTTGGATGAAAAGTCAGGGGATCAACAAGGTGATTACAGTTCATCCTGAGAGAGACGTAAATGTCTGTACCAGTTTTCTGTCTGTAACAATCAGTCCAATATTTGGTATTCAAATTTGCAAATTAAGCTTTGAACCAACAAATTTTAATTTTGTTCAGATGTTTCGGTATGGAACAAAAAGGACTACCTAGCCCTTTCATCCACAACTGTAGTTCTCCTAATAGCCACTTGAGGCTAGCTCCAAAAGAGAGTCAATCCCCATAGAGTCCCATGTTAAAGCCTGGGGGAAAAAAGGGTTTTGAGTGGCTTTTTTCCTCCCCTCATTACAACTTTGGTAGGTGACTTAAAAAAAAAAAAAAAAGTTAAATAATGTTAGAGCTTAAATTTATGCACAATTAAGGGTGTGGCCACTTTGATTGACAGGTGAGTGTTGAAACAAAGAGCTGTAGCAACTACTTTTCTGCTGTGTCTCATGTAATCTAATCTGAGCCACTTCATTAAATCTCTTGACTATGTTCATGGTTCATGGCCACCTTTTGGATTTTAATGCAATGATCTCAGATAATGTTTTCTATGCAGTCAATATTTAAACCATTCAAAAAGTCTGAGTTCAGATGTAGTTTTTATTAGCATGTTAGCCAGAATGTGCCTGGTTGTGTGTTCAATTAGACCCATACAGTGAAGGCATTAAAAAAATCCTGGTGATTCTATACTGTTTTTAAGTCTCAGTGATAACTGAAATTAAAGTTAGTTTAGTTAACGCTTCAATATAACTACATGATCAAGTGTCTACATGTTTATGAAAATGGCTTCTCGAAGGACTTGTGAATGAAAAACAAATAAAGAGACAAGACAGCAACACAGAAACTCTGTGCTCCTAAACAGACCCACACAAGTCAACCTTGGGTCACAAACCACTGGATGACACCACAATTGCGTCATTGTAGGAGGGCGCATGGCTCTTCCACCGCCCTGGTTGTGAAAAACAATCTACATTGCTAATGGAAATTTCTATTCAGCCACTCAAATGGCAGCAACTCAATGCATTTAGTAGCATGGTTGTAAATCTGAGGAGTTCAGAAACTGCTGATCTACTGGATTTTCTCTTACAACCACATCCAGGATTTACAGAGAATGATCTGAAAAAGAGAAAATGCTCCATAGGAAAATGTCTCAATGATGCCAGAGGTCAGAGGAGAATGGCAAGAGTGCTTTAACCTTATAGTAAGATAACAATAACTCATTATAACGGAGGTACGAAGAAGAACATCTCTAAATGCACTACTCATTAAACCTTGAAGCAGATGGACTTCAGCTGCAGAAGACCACACTGGGTGTCACCACTGTCAGTAAAAACAGGAAACTGAGGCTACAGTTTGACAGGCTCTCGACATTCAGATAACAGGGACAGACATGGCATAAACATTAAAACATGGATGGGTTCAGGCTGATGGTGGTATGATATTGTGGGATATTTTTTCTTGGGTCACTTTAGGCCCTTTAGTATCAACTGAACATTGAGAGTGATTGCAGACCATGTCCCTGACCTCAGTGTACCCATCGTCACCATTTTGCAAAGCTTAAATCATTTCAAATTGGTTCCTTAAACATGACAATGTGTTTACTGGACTAAAATGGCCTCCACAGTCCCCAGATTTTAATCCAACAGAGCACCTTCGGGATGCGGTCAAATGGGAGATTCTGTCTGAAAATCTGTGACATTTATGACTCAAACTGCAATGATGCACTCCAATCCCTCAAGCCACCAAATATGGACTTTTTTGCCCTTTAATAAGGGAAAATATTCATTTCATTATGTGAACATGAAATCAGTAAAAACAGGTCTGGAGAAATGAAAAACCTTGTTCAGGACATGAAAAAAAAAATCATATTCAGAAACACAAATCCACTGATTAAATGTTGTGACTGTTTCACAAACTGCCGTGCGGCTTCACTGCTTCCACAGAACCACACATGGTACCCCTGCAGATTAAAAGGGCTACAAATGTTTGGAAACTATAAAATGTTAATTTAAGTTTTCACAATAGGGAATTAAAAACAACACTACATTCATAATTTTCACTTGTCTTGATCAAAGTAGAGACGGGCACACACACTTATTAGAACACTACATGGGCACCAGCTCACAATGACTCCCAAACATAGACAATCAAAATGTGAAGCATCTAAGCAAAGCCTTCTGACTCGCACATTTTTCATGTTTTAAGAGAAAAACAATCAGCCTACTCTCTTTGTGTGTGTGTGTGTATGGCACTGCATGATGCCTTGCCTTTGATGCTTGATTAAAGTCATCGCCTTGTCAAGAGCTGTATTATATATTATATCCAGGTAATCACACTTGAAAGTCAAAGGACTGGAGACATAAAACGAGCTGCACTGTGTCTTATCTTGGAGTTTAACACTGTTCATTCTGTTCCTGTTATTCAGCCGGATGATTGGAGCTGTTTCATCCTGAGCTTTATGTGGGGAAATAGACAGCACAGTCATTCACCAAGCTATGGTTTTCCCGGAAGCTCATAGGGGTCCTGATGACTCAGTCAGGCCACAGACGTCATGTTATTCTGGTTATGCACCAGCTGCGTGACCGTTTCAAAAAGGAGCTAGAGGGAGAATATAGGGCAAAAGATCTAACATGAGAAAGGGGCTTCAATAGGAAAAAAGCGTAATATTACAAAAATATTTTTTAGACCCTTTTGGTTTTGTATGTTATTTATCTATACTGTACATACTCTGATCTGATCAATACGCTACCAAACAGACTGGACACCTACTCTCTTGTGATTGTGAGTGCCTGACAGTTGAAGTACTCATAGTCAGTGAGCAGGACAGAAATGCGCAGTCAGGGTTGCCTTGATTTCCACCTGAGTACTTCATTGGCATTGTTTCAGCTCATTAAACTGGAGAAAACATCATGTTTGGTCATATTAAAGATACTTAAATGTTTTTTTTAAACAACTAAATATGAAGTAAAACTACCAACAGAACATAAAGAAACAATGCCTCTGTCTTTTAACCAGTATATCTGTGTATTGTGTTGGAGAGACACCAGATGCAGTTGAACTAGGGCTGTACTTGAATATAATACCAGTATTTCCCACAGAATCGTGCAGCAAATCAGCACAACCTTTATTTAACTCTAAAAGTCATTATTCTTATGTATAATAATGTCCTGGCAAAAGGAAATTCATCCTGAATAAACAGTGGCAGTTTAAAAGAAATATCAAAAATCAGCACACATCCTAAAATATCTCAGCACACCTACTGGTAAAATGCTGCCCCCTGGTTGTGAAGGGTTTAGTCAAATTCTGCCAAGTGTAATAAATAACAGTATCATTAATGCACAAATATTCCAACGGATGATGGCTTTCTAGAAGAAGCCTGTTGTACTGTTTTTGATTTATTAAAGGTTGAAGTTCTATTCGGTAGTTATAAAAGGTTTTGTGTGTATTTACACTAGGGCTGGTTCTCTTGTTCCCTCTCGCCACTTGCCTGCTGGCCTGCCCTCACACTGTGATTAAGCTTCTGGACACGAGTATGCTTCAGTTTGTCTTTTTGATCTCTTATTTATTTTAATCCACTACTCCTCTCTTTGATTTTCATCACAGCTCACTCTCTCTTCCTATGACACTTTGTTAATATAGTTTGTTTTTGAAGAAAAACTCTAACAGAGCACGATGAACTTCATGATTAAATTTACTTTGTGGTAGAAATGGATGAGATTAAAAAATAAAAAGTAAAAAATTGAATCATTTATAAAACTTTTTTTTGTCCAAAATCTGCATTCCCCCCTCCAAAAAAAGAAAACAAAGAGAAAAACAAGAATAAACAACAAACCACCAAGAACTAACAGTTGCCAGCTGGATAAAGAGTGTGAGATTATATGATAAAAAAATAGGTGAAACATGCAAAATCAAAGACTTTTTGTCTTTGATTTTGTGAAAACAAGATCAGCTGAAAGCACCGCTAGGTAAAGTTAGCACATAACAAGTGTAACACAGCTATGATCAGTCGTTTGAGATCTTTGAAGAATAGTTAAGTTTCCATTTTTTAACTTGTTGTTTAACTGGAGGTTTTCCCAGCTGTCACGGGACAAGAGGTGGAATACACCCTCAACAGGTTCCCGTTGGTCCCAGGGATAACACCTAGGGATAATCGATCATTTACACACTCATTCACACCTGCAACCAATTTAGAATCACAAACAAGCATGTCTTTAGATTGTGGGAGGAAGTCGAAGTACCTGTAGAGCACCCACAGGGACAACGTGCAAACTCCAGACAGAAAATCCTCCGCTTGTCTGTGGATTCAAAGCCATGACCTTCTTGCTGCGAAGAGCCACTGCTAACCCCCGCACCACTCTTCCACCACAGGTGTTCATTCAAAATGCCTATCTTTACTTTGTGGTTCAGTCATTTGAGGTGTTTCTTTGGCTCTGGCACATCTGTTCAAGCAAGCCAAACCACGGTATTCAGCAAACACACAAGTCAAGCTAACTGGACTTTGGGGGTCAAGTGTTTGTTCACCCTTATAGACTGATGACCCCTAACCCTTTGTCATGCGAATGTGGACTAGAGGCTCTGTTCAGATGGCCGATGGACCAACTATGCTCCGATCAGGCAGACTTGATGGTTTCTTTTAATTGTTACTAAAAAGAAAAGGCTCTCCCTAATTTTTTTTTTTTTAAATTAAAAAGCAGTTTGCAGCTAAAGAGCCTGAATGGATTACACTCTGTATGAAGCGGGTAATAATTTCACAGTGGAACAAGCCAGAGAGACTAAAATCCAAATCTTTACAAGGGTTATGTATGAGGAGGCGGTCAGACAGGTGATAAAAAGTGGAAGGCATGAAGGCAAAATAAGGGTAGGCTGGAGAGTGAGTGGATGAAGGTGAGTATTGGGCAATTAGACGCAGGTCTGATGGAAAACTAAACAAAGAGAGGAAGTGAATGTAGTGAGCAAAGAGAGCAGGAATTACAAAATATATTAGGAAATGAAAAAAGCATAAACATAAAAATTATATTCAGCATTTCACACAAAAGTGTGCTTTTTTATATCCTCTGTGAGGTCTAACATCTGTTTTGCAGTATTCAAACTGTGTCGCTTCAAGATGAAGGCATACAATAATGAACTCCCACACAACACACATTGTGTTAAGTATTCATCATTATCCGCATAACATAGGCTTTTATAGCTGAAGAGCTCTGGGAGCTGCGGTAAGACTAAAGGAACACGATGCATCTAATTCCATCCTTCACAATATTTGTCTCCACGTGTCTTCTCAGGGAAAAGGCACTGTGGATATTTGTTACTCCTCACACCAACAATAATGGGATTCACTGTACAGAAACATGCTTCTATGCTCTCTCACCTCTGCTCTGGTCCCAGGAGCCCTGTCTCGAGACGGGCAAAGGATTCCCATGTGTCCTGCCACTCAGCTAATTGAGGCCTGTGAAAGGCGAGTTGCTATGGAGGAAACTCCCACATGTGGGATGCTACTTTTAGTGACACTCTTTTGGGAACATGGGTAGTGTGCCGAACACACACACATATGTGTGGGGTTTTTTTGCATAAAATTTTAATACAATTTAGTACATATCTGAATAATTATATATACACCTAGTGCACTTTAACCAGAGAAATTGGTTAGTTGTTAACTATTCAAATGTACCTATAATAATTATATAAACAGGTGAAGAAATAATTAGTTTAAACGTTTTATCTAACTTATTTTTTCCTTTGTTAACAACTCACTCAGCAGTGCACCGTAATAATGCTGTTTAATATCACATTTTCAATATTAATCTTAATATTTCAAATGCACAAGTGTACTCACTCAGATAAGTACTGCTATTTGAAGTGCGCTAAGAAAAGCTACCTGGATTTTTAACTCATAATGGTCAGCAGATTGCGGATGATAGTGCGGATGGTAAAGCCAGTGGCAGCTAGTAAACTAATAGCAGCAGATTTTAATCAGGCAATGACACTGACTTGGTGTCTTTAATGCAGAAGGTTAACAGGCTAACGTTAAACAGGCTGTTCTGAGTGGGCTGAATGGTCGCCCTCCTGTAGAACTGTAATCAATCAAGAATACTTTATTTTTATATATTATTTTGAATAACTAATAACTGCTAAGCAACTTTGTTGACTGATTGTGGGCTAATTCCACCCTTTGACAGTTGGAATAGGTCCCGGTCCCTCTTTTGACCTCAAGTGAAATAAGTGGTCGAGAAAATCGATTTAGAAGATGTAGGAAGTCAACCTTCTAAACTTCAAAAGGAAGTTTCCGAAAAGGAAAAAATATAGAGCGAGCTGTAGTTCTCTGGGAGGGGAGAATGGAAAGACTGCTTCCGGCTGATAGAAATGCAAGAGTAATTCAAATAATGGCCAAAGTATGGAGAAGAGCATCTCTTGACCTGATTGGGTACAATTCACAGGAGCTCACCAGAATTGGACAACAGAGGTTTGGAAGAAAGATTTCCTGCTCGGATGATTCTTAATTTCTGCTGCAACAACCAGATAGAGTCAGAATTTCACATAAACAACAAGAAAGCATGACTCCATTGTGCCTTGTAGCAACAGTTCAAGATGGCAGTGTATTTGTGTGGGGTAATATTTTCTTGGTACAATTTAGGCACCTTTGCACAAACTGTCCTTCATTTAAACACAAATTCAGTTCAATTTTATTCAATTAAAATTTTATTTATTTAACGCCTCAAGGCACTTTATACTGTAAGGTGAAGGCCAATATTACAGAAAACAAACAACAATTAAATGAAGATAATCACACTTAGTGACAGTGGGACGGAAAAACTCCTTTTTAGCAGCAAGAAACCTATGGCAGACGCTGGTTCAGAGAAGGGCAGCCATCTGCAGTGGCCAGTTGGGGGTGAGGGGAGGAAGACAGGACCAAGGGCACACTGTGGAAGAGAATCACAGCCTGCTTGAGTATAGTTTCTGACCATTTCCATCTCGTTATGACCATCATCCGATGGTTGCTTCCAAAAGGATAGCCCACCATGTTACAAAGCTCAAATCATGTCAAACTGGTGTCTTGAATATGACAATAAGCTCACTGTACTGAAATAGCCCTCACAATCACCAGATCTCAATCCAATAGAGCACCTTTGGGATGTGGTAGAACAGCAGATCCACATCATGGATGTGCAGCCGACAAATCTGCACTAACTGCGTGGTGCTATCAGGTCAATATGGACCAAAATTTCTGAGGAATGTTTCCCGTACTTTGTTGAATCTGTGCTATTAAGGTAGCTTTGTGTCATGATCTATGGCTGCTGATTGTGTGTTTTTTTGTGTGGGGACCCAAACACAGACAGAGGATGCTGGACTAAAACGTAACCAAAAGTGAGCCGTTTATTATGGCTGGTAGCAAACATGAACAAAAACAGAAAAACCAAAATGAACAAAGAGCTAACCGTGAAAACCTAGACTGGGGAAACTAACACGGAAATAACACTTAGCACCTGAAATCTGAAACACTTGGAAATAACGAGAGAACATGGAGACACGAGGGAGGATTAACATGCGATTTGCAGACAAAGGACAAGGGGAAGACAGAGACAATAAATACACTAAGGGATGACGAGGGAAGTGGAAACTCATGGGAACACAGCTGGAGGAAATTGGATGTGACGAGACAGGGGGAAGCAAAACTTAACACACTGAACACAGGACGAGAGACTGTCCCAATAAAACAGGGAACACTGAGATGCCGACTTAAGACACACAGCCCTGACACAGCAATGGGGATAAACAAGCAGGGAGGCAAAAGATGAGACACAAGGAGAGAAACAGGGGAAACAGGTAAGGAAGACGAAACACAGTAATACAACCAAGACACACGGACGGGCAAGAGACATAAACACGGGTGACACGACAGACTTTACCTCGACACAGGGATGAGACGGAGACACAAGAGAAACCTAACAGACAAGAAACTATAAACTGGGGATGCAAGAAACTCAGAAACATAGAACTGGAACTAAAACCATCTTTATAATAGAAAAGCCACAAAAAGCACAATAAACTCAAAATGCTAGGTCAAAAGACCCAGCACCCTGACACTTTGATAGCAAAGCACTAATAAGGGATACCTAATCAAATGGCCAGTGAGTGTATATGGCTGGTTCTTCTTGAGTGGCCCATAGAGAATTTAAGTCTGCTACTCCTGTGGTACAAAAATATTAAACATATAAAATCAAACTGTAATAACTGTATATTACATGTTATGACTTTAAGTTGCATTCGGTCCCATCTTATTAATCTAGTTTATGTTTTAAAATATGTACAAAAACCCTTTAAAGCCCCCTTTTTTGTGAGAGACACCCTGATGAGTTCACTGGAGTCTGAAACATGCTGTGCATACAGAGTGTTGCCAGTGATTCTGCACTACCTGCCACAGAGATGGAATAATTTTCTGCACTTTACATGCAGAGTGAAGAGCCTTCAGTCAGGAGACACAGGCGAGCTTATTTACAAAGACAGATGGGGGGGAAAAGCAACATGTTTACAAAAATAAGAGAATGTGATCCATATTTTGACAACTATGAGTGGGGTTGTGTGTCTGCTCTGGTGCAATTATCCCTTTCCAAACTCAATTTGAAATTGAACCATGTAAGCTTGTCAGAGGCATTTGGTATGATCCAGCACACCATCCACCGTTATGTAGTCATCCCTAAACTCTGGACATCATGCATTAGCTGAGAAATGGTAGTTACCTTGGCAACCATTGCCAAACACATCATCTGGACAATGTCACATTTTCATTTCATTATTGTAATGAGACCAGTCTTGATGTTAGCCCATTTTGTTCGGCATGTTGAAAAAATGGTCAATGAAAATCTATAGAACCACCTCATAGATTCATCTTTCTTCTTAGTCGACTGCTTTAATGTTGCAAAGACTAAAGTAAAGAACAGCCGTTCCAGCTGATTTAGCGCATGACTTTGTTTATATGCTGTGTTAAAACCAGGTTACAAACACAGCAGGACTGAGTGTACATCTGATGTAAATTTAGAAAAGTAAAGCCATCATTTTCTCTTCGGATGATGGCTTTTGTTCCGTGGCAAGTAAAAGAACATTTAATTAAGCTGTATCAGAGGACAGGTTGTAATGTTTTGCTCCTCACACTGCAACATAGCTCAGTGAAATCTAAAAGTGGCATGATGGGAGCAATTTTGTGAAACAGCAGATGAAATTACATTGGCTGCTTGGTTAGTATTCTCATAAAGTCCACACTTTGGGAGGTTTTATCATGTGAGTAGTGTTTCTCAGCACCCACTTCCTCTCACAGTCTTAAGCTTTCAAGTTAAAGGTAGCTAGATTTCTTTTCATATTCTTGATTGTTTCACGTCTCAAACAAAAAGCCTTTTGACTTCTAACAGCTGATGGGGAGTCCCAGGTATTTTACCTCTACTGGGTTTGTCATCTCGGAT
>VUQG01018486.1:35489-49756 GCA_015106755.1 Etia nguti
GTCATAGTGAGTCATAGACCCACCGTATCGTCAGGTGAGGCGTTAGGGTCATATGAGTGAGAAATGGCTGGGAAGGGGTCTCAAAACTGCATTTTAGGAGGCTGATGGTGTTGTAGGCCAGCACATCTGTTCAGTGGTGCTCATTCCAGGTAGACACAGCTTTCTTTACTCCTCTCTTAAACCATTCTGTTGTTTTCGGTCCAAAATGTTAACTGCAACTTGTCCCAGTGTGTACACAGTGTCCACAAAGACATGAGCGTGGACATTTTGGCTGTGGTTTATAAACACTGCATAGCGGTGTTTAGGGGTATAGTGTGCCAAGAAAATATCCCACACACAATCACACCAACAGCAGATCCAGAGGTGTAGTGGTATTTGTTGAAGTAGCAAAACAATCACGATCCCATGTGCACATGCAGTTATTATTTGTTTCTAAGATCTTTCATTATTCACTATAACTGAGTAAAAGTGACCAAATGTCAGACTGAAATTTAAGATCATTAAATCCTCTGTCTTATCATCTTCAACACCATCATGCTACTTACAGCCCTGTCCTCCCTGGATTTGTCTTCTGTCTTTTTTATTTATTTATGTGAGTTTGTTGGGTCTCTAACTTTGATGCCCTTTGATGCTCATTCACTTATTTTCTGGTGAATTTTTAATTCTACCACTTCACACGTAAGTCAGAGATATAGATATACCTGACAGCTTAGGTGTAGCAGAGGGTTCATCTAGAGGGGAGCTGCTTTATTACAAACTACTCCACCATGTAAACCTGAAATATATGTGGCAGCTGACCTATACAATCTTCAGTTTATATACTGCGAAATCTCAACAACGATCGCTTCAAAGACCCTACAATAATACTCTTTAATAATAATACCAGTATTTTCTTTAAACTGAGCAGAACTGATCAAAATTGAATCGTGTTTCAGATTTTTTGTTACATCTCTAGAAAGATCTGTAAATAATTACAATATCTTTGCATGTATTTGCTCAGCAGTGCACACACGGAGAGATCTTCATGTAGTTTCTTTTGTTAACTTCTCTCTATTGGAGCCATACATACATACATATTGAAATGTCTGTCAAAATTCAGCCGTTCATGTGACTGTATGTAATATCGACTTTTATAACACCTGCAGCTTCACACAGCCTGCAGAAAAAACAAGAGCAGTGCATGCATTTAGGTACGTGGTACTGTAACAGCACACATCAATGGCTTAGGATCTCACGGGAAATAATGTTTGATGTTCTTCTGCACATCGTGCAACCTGAACTCAAACAGATTTCAGGTTTAATGGCGGAAATGTTTGTTATACTGCGGCTCGCATGTCAATAATTCCTGTGCTCCATCTGAGTCTAAATCCTCAGGACCCCACACACAGCCCCCAGCAATTTGTAACAGATGAGTTCATCCGTATTGAAATTCATATTGATGCTCCTTCAGCCTCCTCTTGTTTATCATAATTGCCACAATGTTTTCAGCGAGAAACACGTATAAAACCTTTCCTTGCACTGTATTATTTTTGTTAGCACATCACTCACTCCCTCACTTAGGTGTGGTCATTTTGAGCCACTAATTTGTGCTGCTCTTGGCTGGTAATTATTTTAATATAATTAGAGCACTGTTAGTAGCTTACACACAGAACTTTCCACTTCCATGGATGCATTTTTGAATGCATCATCAACCTAATTTGCCCCACAGTCACAAAACTGACACTGTGCCTCTTTACATGCAATGTTAATACCTGGTTACACCCAAACTTCTATAAGAGAAATTCAGCTCAGTCTAACCTCCACCCGGCCAAATTGTGTTTCCATGGCTCATGATCGGCCAGGGCAACATCTGCACTCCGGGGGAGATTATTGTTACACTCAACACATCCTCATTTGTCCCCAACTTTTGATCGTGTGCACTAGTTTCCCGTCAGGCATGCCAGGGTTAAACAATGGCTTCTAAATCAGGTGAAATTGGAGTGAGAAGTGAAGGAGGGGTTCCTTTTGTCACGTTGCAACAGCAAAACCCTCCCTCCACTGACAAGAAACAGGTGGACGTCAAAGCCTGTTACTGGATCTGTCTCACCACAGTTTTATTTTTAAACTAATATTGATTCCTGTGCTGTTTCAATTATTTCCCAGAAAATATTGAGAAAAGGAAAAGGGAAGATTTATGTCATTCAATAACTGTTTTAACTTCAAGCAATGCATACATACACAAGACTTCCTTTTTTTTCTTGTTAAGAATTTATCTCATTTTGGCAGAGAATCTACATCACATGCCAGGGTGCACTATCTTTTCCCAACCATGTAAAACATTTCCACTTTTAAATGTTTTTTTCCACAGTGACACCTGTGTTTATACAGTAGAAAATTCTCTGTTTGGTTCAAAGGACGGCAAAGGCACAGGTTATAAAAGGGAGGGTAGAGGTCTAGAGGTCTCTCAATAGTGTGATGCATACTGGAAATGGAGAACGTTTGCCTTCGGAGTAAAAGTATCTTGGTGGGGAATAAACCCACTGTGTGTGTGTGTGTGTGTGTGTGCATGCACGCATGTGGTATGGTTTATGATTATTTAGGGAAAATAAACAAAAGCTTGCACGTGTGTTGACCTTAAAAATTGTTTTAAAATTTTTGGGGGTGAGGAGGGTTAGCTGTTTTTTGGCTCTAACAAAGGTTATGCCAGAAGATGTTTGAGAGAGTCAGTCGTAGATATTAAATGAAAGTTTAAAAAAAAAGAGAGATCATTTTGTGGTGGGAATTTTAGACAATGTGTATCCCAGTGGATCATGTGTTTTGTGACTTTTATGTTGCTAACTAACAATTGTGTAAATAACTTTCTACAGGAAGCAATAATGTTTTACTTAAAGAGATATTTAATAGATTACTTTTTTTGAGTAATGATGGCAAAACTGTTGAAATTCTGAGACAGCATGTTGTGATTTTCATTGTGAACATGCTGCCATGCTAACTTTAGCATTTAGCTCAGATATTTTTGCTGTAGACTGCTTATCTATTTTTGTAAAGACACATATGTTACAGATATTTTGGAGGAATGGAGGATTCACACCAAATACAAAGCAAAGTTTGACCTTGTTTTACTGGCATAAATTCAGTCATGATCCTGGGTTTCAGTGTTGGAAACCTATGGATATTCACCCGCCCTGTCTCTATCCACAAGAGAAGAACCATTCAGCTCCAGCTCAAACAGTGTAAATAAGGTTGTCCTCCATTTCTGATCACTGGTGGCTGTTGCCAGGATTTGAAACTGTGTGTGATATGTCTATGATGACCTCCAATTTCACTACCAAAACCCTAAGCAGTGCAATTTCTCTCTCTCTTTTTTTTTTTTGCGTTGATCCATTCTCTTTGAATCAATTTGAAGGATGGTAGTGTAGGAAAAAATGATTATTTAAAAATAATTCTATTACTTACAAAACTGCCAGCCCTGCTGGCAATTATCAGCAAATATTTTGTAAAATTATTGGAAAAACTTGCAGAAATTCAATTCAGATCCTTATTATGCAAATTACAGATTTCTGACTCTTTTCAATGTGGTTTCAAAATCAGCACTCCACTGGAATCACTCTTCTAAGGATCTATAATGATCTTTTAATGATATCTGATCCAGGGAATTGTTCTGTACTCAGTGCAGCCTTTCGTACTTTTGAATAATATGTTACTTAATAGGCTTAAGTTTTTAAACGGTATCTCCAGCTCAGCATTAGACTGATTTTTCTTCTATTTATCTGCCTTTCACATAGAAAATGTGTTTTTCATAACAGTAGAAGAATACATGTAGAGTACTTTCAGTATAGCGTGTGCAACATAATCTTATAGCCTCCTGTCAAAATTAGTTCCCAACAATCAGGGCATGAGGGACATTAAGGGAATGCAGAAGATGGGATCAGCAAGTCCCATCAATCATCGACGACAGCAGGCAGGACTCTGGCAGCGTGATGGATGACAGCGGTGAAATGAGACAGAGAGGAATGTACCATACGTCCAGCTTGTCACACTTAGTCTATACTGCCACACATCAGTGCTTCCAGCACTTCATGATCAGCGTGAACAGAGATTGGTCTAAACAGTGTAGCCTACATGCATGAAGACAAATTTGGAGGCGGATTTAGTGGAGGCTGTCTTGTCCTCACGTCACATTATACACACTCCATGATTTCATGAATCATCTGTCACCTGTTGGTCTAAAAAAACCCCATCTGTTGTAAACCCATTTAATATTGTTTCTTAAAGCTTAAATCCAGGTGCCATTGACTTAGTATTGCTTTTCAATAAGATTATCCCTCATCACATAATTGAACCTGCACATATATTTGTTGTATGCACGGATTGAACTTCTGAATTAAAAGAGATTTCGGCCACAGCACATTTCAGGATAGAAATGTGCTGGATGTCATGACAGGACAAGGACTCTTACTGCCAATGTTAAATTTTCTGGTTAAATATAGTATGAAATTAATGGAAAACAGACTTCCCCCCCATCATCTCCATTTGATTAAATTGGAGACACGGCATGAGGAGCACCAGTTTCACAATGACGGCATTAACAATTAGAGGCTTTGTAAAGCAGAAGCAGTCAACACTGTCAAAATTACCAGGTGGTGATAATTGCACTCTGAGACAGAAATAGTTTGCTTTAAGCTCGATGCTGTCACTGCAAGCAGCTGTGGGGAAAACAAGTCATAGGCAGACATCCTGGGCTGCCCCGCGTCGCCAGAAGCCCAATAAACTGACCACAGTGTTTGACATGCTGTTCTACAGGCTGTTAAAGTCTTCACACTCCAGCACGCAAGTGGCATGATGAAGCCATGGCTGTTTACCCACTAGATCCTCTGTTTGCAGTCGCTAAAAAACTATCTCCTAAAATTAAATTACCCCATCTAGAGCATTTATCAAGCCATATATGAATGATTTTATGGTAAAAGATGATTGCATTTCTGGTGCATAGACAAGAAAGTTAAGACTGACCCCTTCATGAAGGGACTGAAGCCGAACAGTATGATAATGTAAGTACGATTCCGAGGAGAAATAGATGCCTGGAAATGGTCTCTTCACTCTCTTTGAATATGTTAATTAAGCGATTTCAAGCATATGAGCATGAACATTCCTAAATATAGTATGTGGTTCACACTTATTACTTCAAGACACATGGGTAGCTTTTGAAATAAAAAACTGAATGTGTCCCCATCACCAGGCTTGGGTGAAAACTGGCTTTTTTAATGTTTCCATTTTTACTTTACCAACTTTAATAACCAAATTTAAATCACAACAAATGGAAGCAACAAGTGTCAGTGATGTTATTAAATGTGTGCTAAGAATCAGCTGAAGGCTTACAAATCTGATGCTGGAGAAATGAAGCAGATCAAATGATAAATCTATTCAAGTTCTGTTCTGTTCATGATCTGCAGTGAATGAATCATTATGATTTGGGAAAGAACTAAATAAACTGCACCATTATCACCATGTTTGGCCAAAACTTGTTTTAAGATCAAGTACTTGCACTACAAATGATATTCACACCAGCCTCAGCTGTATTTTTATTTAATATCACAGAACATTAACATGTAAAAGGAAATAACTAAAGCTACCAGCATAACATGAAGAAACAACTGCTATGGCTTTATAACGTGCTGTGTTGAAGAGCTGTAATACCAGTATGTACCACAAGATGAGGCAGCGATCGAATATAACTTTTAGCTATTTGAGTAAATAAGAGCGTGTAATTGAGTCGCTTCAAGAAAACAAACACATGAAATTTTTAAAATCTGCACACACCAGAAAGAAGCTCAAAAATTAACTGTTAGCAAAATTGCAGTAGCTTTCAATGCAAGCATGGTAAATCTCAATGTTAGCATTGGCTTGGTTAACATGGCTAAAGTTTCTTTCTTAGAGACAATAAAGTTTTATTACAACATTTATTCTCACTGGGCTTTCTTCTTCAAACTGAAATAACTTTCAGCTATTTGGAAAAAGAAATTACATCCAAAAATGTTCCATTAAAGCAAATACTCCCTAATATGTTTCTTTAAATAGGTATTTTTTTTATGTAACTCAATCTGAGAATCCTTGTGGTGCCAGCACTCAGCTGCTGGCTGACTTTGAGCTTGGAGTTATTTGCCAGGTTAAGCTCAAATAAAATATGCTGCAGCAACAGCCTACAGTAAAAATCAATACAAAAACAAGCAGTTCTCTTTGCTGCTAAAGGTGCATAAATTGCACTCTAGCCAGTGATGTATGACTACCTGTCACAAGGACATTTCCAAGGGACTGTTCATTATTTTTGTGGTAAATACATAATTTTGACCTCAAGGATTTAGTGAGAAAAAAAAAAGGTGTATTTGATCGCTTAGAGTAAGTTTTTAGCCCGGCATGAAGAAATAACATGCAGAGAGAGCTGCAGACCAGAACAAACTTACAGAATATAATTACAGTCTAAGAAGACCTTATTCTTCACCCAAATAGACTGTTGGCTAGACAATTGCAGCAGCAGTTTGATAGTTCATTGTATTCAAACAGTAATTATGTCCCTAAAATACAGTATTTGCCTTTGAGAAAGAAACCCAACCCTGTCTTCATTTTCCTCCTCCAACTCATTTCCACCACTATAAACACAATTTGGGATTTCTATTGCACACACTGTATAGCTGACACTGGACTTGGTTTCAGTGTGTTCTTCATAACATACAGTTTGTTTCATATTTTTATATTACATAAAATATGAAGTAAATATATAAGGGTATTAGGCAATGCAAATTACGTCTTTGTCTATTCATAGCGGTGGTGTCTGTGTACAAGTTCAGTTTTGCGCAGACATGACTCAGTCATTTAGTGTATTTAGCAACCAGACAGTGAATAAAGTTAGAATACAAACACTGCTAAGAAACATCACATGGCATCCCAAATGGTTTTCCACTTAACAAGCCCCCGTTTTGCTATTCGCCTTAACAGAAAAATGTCGAATTTTAGATGATTCCAGCAAAGTTACTGTAGCTTTTTGTTTCAAGAGTTTTCCCTGATCTTATTATATGTTTTTGTATTATTATTGAAGCATTTTAGATATGCAATAATTAGCTTTTTTATAGTCTGAAATGCTTTGTATCCAGTATGTAAATCTCCGAATGTCTTGTTTGTGTGACTTCTTTCCAAATTTACCTTAGTATAGTCTGCCACCTACTGGCATCTCTGCAGTCAGCTTTTTAGGAGTCACTCACCATCTCAAAAAACTGTAACCGATCTCTCATTCTACTAAATCAATATTTGTAAGCATCCTTTGCCAAATTTGGACTGCATCTTGTGATGTTTCATCACACAATACCATTATAGAGCATCTCATTGGTTTCACATTCAGTGGGTAGGCTCGCATTTTGAAAGGACAGTTTAAAGTTTTTGCTTGCCAAATTAAAAGAGTTACATAACAGGAAATAAAAGTGAGTAAGGGGTAGCAAAATTATTCCACATGCGGTCACCTGGAATCAAATCAAATCTGATGCTACAGGAATGAACCATAACAAAAGTTAAACCTACCTCCTGTATGTATTAGATGGCTTCTTCAAGCTTGAAAATAATGGTGCCATATTCTTAAAACAAATACTACTGAAGGCAAATCCAGGGTGCGAAGAGTTTAAATGCAAGTTTTATAATGTCTTCTGCCTCCTGCTGTTGATCAAAAGACCAATTAGGCCAATTAGGAGTCATTAGGAGTCACTAAGATCCTCATTTCATTGTGTGAACAGTCAAAATCTGGAAAGTTATAGTTAGAGACAAAAATATCACAAACATTTATGATCAGCACTGCTTTATAGTTTGAGATGATTTGTAGCCTTTGTATCCAGGATGGAAATATTGGTATGCCACAATTTACTTTAGTATAGTCTGCCACCTACTGGCTTCTTTGCAGTAAGCTTTTTAAGGAGTCACTAACTGTCTAGGATAGAGGTCAGGAAATAAAAGTGAGTAAGGGGCAACTAACACATTTTTTGGTAAAAAAAAAAAAAAAAAAAAGGAATCTGGCTAAAGACAGTCATGCATATTTGGAAAAAAGCCACATCTTTCTATCTAACTCTGAATATTGGTGTTGTTGGTCACAGCCATGCAGTCTTCCTTTACAAATATTTGAGAAATTATAGTTGTATAGAATGACCATTGCACCAAGTTAGGTCATGAATTTTCAACTCTCTCAGATAATCCACAATCAACTCTAAGTGATATTATTGTAAAGTGGAAGGGTTTAGGAGTGATAGCAACTCAACCATGAAGTAGCAGGTCATGTAAAATTGCAGAGTGGGTGTGCAGTGCGTAAATGTCACCAATGCTCTGCTGAATATATAACTGCAAAATCCTAAACCTCCTCTGGCACTAACATGAGTAGAAAAACTATTTGCTGGGACCTAAACCGTAATTGATTTTTAATACTGAACTTTTTTTTAAAAAGTTGGTGTATAGGCTACATTTATTATAATTAAAGAATGTAAAAAAAATGTAAATGATAAGTAAAAATGAAAATATGTTTTAAAAATTCTTCATTCCCACATTCACATTTTTTTTAAAGTCACATGCAGCTGTGGTGGTTCTGCTGGTTCAAGACCCTTAATCTGGCAGAATGGTCATTCAATATTTGTAAGCACCCTGTGCTAAATTTGGAGTGGTGTGCTAGAATCTTTGTAATGTTTAGGTTCTTATTCATCATGTAATACCACCAGAGCGGCAGCTGACTGACTAAACCATTGATACCATTCATCCTGGGACTTCTCTGTATTTCTCCATCAGCTCAAAGCCAACATCACATCTGGAGTTTCACTCCTTCTTGGAATGATGCCGTACTGCACACAGATTCTTAACTCTCCTCTTAACTTAGCTGTAACAGCTCTTTCCCATAACCTAATGGTATGACTCATTAACTTTGTCCCTCTGTATATGATTTTTTTTGGGGGGCTTATATATTGAATTTCCTATTTTCCTATTAAAATCAATAACTGAGGGGTGTCTCAAGACTTTTGCTGTGCTGTATTTACTCCTTCAACAGTTTTTCCATCATTTAAATTTTAACACACCGATTTTGCAGTCCTTTGCTGCCTCTTTCCCAAACTTTTTTGAAACACGCTGGTAGCGTCATATTCACAACGAGCAAACATTTGAAAGAAATAAAAAAGCTTCATAATTTGAACATTTTATATACTGTTCATTGATGGTCTTTGTATTTTCTTTTTAACACGGGATCTATATGATTTGCAAAGTCATTGCAAAATGCTAAAATAAAAAAAAAATAAAAATAATAATAATAATTTTAAAAAGTCACCCCTTTGTAACTTCACCGTCGTGGCATTTCTTCGTGACGACCAGACTTGACGCATGCGCACTCCCGTGTGGCTCGACGGAATGTTCTGGTTCTCTTGCGGAAGTCTCGCGCATATTTGGCTCGCGACCAAACTGAAAAACAGCAACGGGAGCGTCGAGAAGGGAATCAGCGGCCCTTTGGCTGAGCTCGTCTGGATTTTTGGGGAAAGAAGAGTCGATCACTAAAATGACTAGTGAGTACTGACGTTTATTAGGCTCTGAGGCATTCATGTATTTGGTCGGATGTTTGTTTTCCCTGTTTGTTATTTTTGACCGATGGTTGTCGTTGATCGACGTGGGTTCCGTCTATTTAATGCAATATACATTATTCTGTTTGACAGATTTAATAGAGGATTGTCGTTTGGGGGAATAAGTTAAGGATGCAATTTGACTGTTTTAGTTGGTTTAATTAAGGACACTGACTTATGCTAACATGTGTTACATAACGTCCCGTTTTATGTGTGTTGGCTGTGGGTCGCTTGTTGTCCGGGTGTTACTCTGAGCCCTGGCCTGTAAGTGTGGACACAATACAGAAACAAAATATGGGTGTTTTGGTCTAAACGCAGCTTGCGTGTTTTTACTTGTAATATTTTTTTCAATTCTGCACATGAACTTGGAAAAACCGTGATAGCGGCGGATTCTTTTGCTGCCCTATGTTTTGTTGTTCTGTCCAAGAAAGTGCTCCGGAGCGCCTGTCTGCCACGTCGGCTGCTTTTGAGCGCTGCACCATCTTAATTTTTTTTATCGTGCAGATCATAGCATGTTCATTTTTCTGTTAACTATTCGACTTGTAGACAGACAGATTTTTTTTTCTTTTTTTTCTTTTAAAAAAAAAAAATTCAACTTGTGTTTTCCTTGTTTTTGCTGGAAACAACTTATGTCAAGTGTCTCATTAAGGCGCAGCTTTTTCATCTTTTCATGATTTGTTGTTGTTGTTGTTGTTGTTTTTTTTTTTAACCCTTTTTATTGACATGACAGGAGGAAACCAGCGTGAGCTTGCACGCCAGAAAAATGCCAAAAAGCATACTGAACAGACTAAAGGAAAGAGAAATGAGGATGGGCTATCTGCAGCTGCCCGGAAACAGAGGTAAGCTTGCAGTCTGCAAGACATTAAAGAAGTGTAGGATGCACACAAACTAAACAAATCAAAGCATAGTTTTCTAAACAGCACAAGTTGACGGAAGTGGTGCACATGTTATAGGTAAAATGTACTAAAAATTAATACATTTTAATTATTTCCTTTTATGGTTGTAGTTTAATTATCTAATTAAAATGCATACATTATTATATAATATTTACAAAAATACAAATGATATTTATAAATGTATGTATTACATATTTTATACATCTTTATAATATATATTCCAGCATTTATTAATTCCATACCTAATTATATAGTTATTATTGTATTATCATTATACTGTTCTTTATTACTTACTATATATTTCCATTATATACCTATTTTTATGTTTTATTCAATTGATTATAAAGGCTATAACTCTATTAAGTTTTTTTAATAATTCTAAAATTAAAAAAAAAAATTAAAGGGAAAAGAAAACGGGAGTTGCAGTACTTTAGGCAAGGCATTTGTCTTTAATACAGTAAGACATATATTACACATAATGTGATTGTTTTTGTTGTGTTTTTTTGTGTGTGTGTGCGCACATTTCAGTCTCCTAATAAAGCTTGTCCTCTCTTGACATGTCTCCCTTTTCTCCTCCAGGGATGCAGAGATAATGCAACAGAAGCAAAAAAAGGCAAATGAATCGGGGAAAGGACAGACCAAGTGAAAAATGAAGTCTTGAGACGAATTCAGCTCGGTGTCTCAAGAACATCCCTGTTCAGCATTCTACCTGATATTTATAAGAAAGGATCTTTTAATTTTTGTCTAAACTCAAGAATCCAGGATCTGACTTTCCTCCCTATGGCAAATGACATTGCTTGTTGGATTTGTTGCTTTACACGATGAAATTATGTCTGAGCAAGTTAGCGGTTGTGCCACGTTGGTGCTGCATGCAGGGGAGCATCAGTGGTGTAAGGAGCAGAATAATGATGAACAATTCTCAACACAAAGCATCTGTGTAACAGTTGTGTATTTTTGTACAAAGATGTCCCCTGCTGGTTTCAAATAAAGTGTATCTTTTTTTTGTTTGTTTTGTACTTGTTTGACTTATTATCAGTATGTCAATATTAACAGTGAGTCTTTTACCGAAGGACCTTTGTAATGGTGCCACATGTAGGTGTAGACTGAGGGACAATGTGGGGTCATAAATGCAGCTACAAAAGGCCTCACTCCAGATGTGGTTATAGCTGTTTACTTATATACTAAAAGGGATTTTTGAAAAAAAAGGTCTTGTAAGACCGAGAGCATCTAGAAGGCTTAAAATTGACTTAACCCTGGATCGAGCAACAAGAGCAGAAATTTAAAGATATCCGAAAACAGTCCACCATGTGTGGTCATTGACGACCACAGCATTCATATTTACTTGAATTGTAATATTTCTAATTGTAAAAGTGTATCCTGCCATTAGTTATTCCGGGTACTAAAACCTTTCATAGTTGTTTTTTGTTTTGTTTTTTAAAACTGGAATTGACCCATTGCTATGGCAAGGGTACTGGAGAGCTGTGTGGGGTCATTTGTGACCTTGGAAATTTTTTTTTAAATTTTTTTTTTTTAACATAAACCTTGATTTTGTTTGTAATTTTATACTTCAAATTGTAATGTTTTGTAGTGAACTATGATTAACAGAATGAGCATCAAGACCAGAGTCATAGTGAACTGAAAGAGGGTGTTTAGGGAAACAGACATTGTAGTTAACTGAAAAAATAAATAAATTAGACCCTGAAAGAAACACACTGTTCACCCATAGAACTAAAAAGTAAACAGGAAATGTTCTCTTCTCTCAGTGTGGTTAAACGGGGTGTGTTTTTGTGACTAGGATATTATCTGATCTAAAGTATTGTTACGTAACGTCTATTCTTAACGTCTGAAAACTTTTCCCTGAGAAGAAACACATAAAGACGCTAAACTGAAACAGAACATTTTTAAGCAATAAAAACTAAACAGAAAAGGGCAAATCCACCCAGGAAACTGAAACTAAACTCAAGTGGAGGTCTGAAGTATTGTACTCCATGTCACATAGCTTAGTGGAAAATTCACGAGTCCTTATTGACTATGCTAAGACATTTCTTTCTCACTATTCTCAAAATGATATTCATAAAATCTCTGACCCTTCTTGCGAAGCCATCAAAATGGTGCTCAGAACTGCACACAGTTTGTAAAAGTCACGGCACTACTTAGTGTTGGTTATGCACTTGTTCACATAATAAACATATACATAAATAAATAAAAGAAAAATGGAGCTCCAGAAAGAAATAGCTAACTGTTTTTGGCCATCATCAGTTCCAGTGTGCAGTAAATAAGGACAATAAATGTAGTGAGGTTAGGTGAAAGTGTGTCCCTCTCGCTTACATTGATGAACCGCATAATGAATTTTTATGTTCTATATTGTGCTTGCAGTGGACAGGGGAGCCCCCTATGGACCTAAACAGGATAATCATGGTCACTGAAGGTTTGTGTCCACAGTATGGAGCTTTTCTAGAGTTGGTCATACTTGCTGATTATCAGTTCATCTAATGCATCTGAATAGCAGCACCTGGCTATAGTTGCCCTCTTAATTCCTATGGATTCCAGTCAGGGTGTACCCAATTTTTCACACACCGCATCTGGATTTTGGCATGTGTCATATATATGACAATATATGTCATATATTGTCTTCATTTAAATAATTTAAGAACCTGCTGAGCTTCGGATTATTTTTTTTTTATGCCCGGATACATATAAATTTAAAAATAAAAAGACAATTATACAATAAGAATTCATTGAATTAATTACTTTTATAATCAAAACAAAGAACCCTCTCTCATTGTCTGTTTTGTCCTTGTGTCTCTGCATTCTGGTTTTCTCTATTTTTGAGGCAGATGGTTGCCACTCCTTCAGATGCCTTAAGCCTGGTTCTGCTGGAGGTGTCTTCCTGTTACAAGGGAGTTCTTCTTCCCTGCAACTGCCATGTGCTACTCATGGAGGATCATTGACAGCACTCGATATGGTCTTCTGCTGCTTTGGGTCATCGTCTTCCAGGTTCCATGTGTTGCTTGATCAGAGATGTTCTTCTGCATATCTTGTTTGTATGAAGTGGTTATTTAAGTTGGAAACTGGATATGTTCTCTTTTTCAGACCATTCTTCGGAAACCATAGAGATGGCTGTGTGGGGAAAATCACAGTAGATGCAGTTTCTGAAATGCTCAGACAACTATGTCATGTTCAAAGTCACTTAAATAACCTTTCTTTCCCTCGGTTTGTCTTCAGCAGGTCGTCTTGACCATGCCTGTGTGCCTAAATGCATTGCATGTCACTGTACATGTTTTGATTTGAGTAAATTAGAGTGTGCTTAGAGCTTTATAAGAGTAAAGTGATCTGTAAGCTGTGTCTAACGTGATGAAAGCTATTTAAGAGTTTTCCACAAAAAAATTTGTTTTTCCAGTAAATTAACTTATGACAGTGAGCATTTAGGTAAGAAGAGTTTGTGTTTTATCAGTTAAGGAAACAAATTATAATAGTATATAATTGGTTTCCACCTTATATAAGATACATAACTTGACGCCAGGGAGAAGAGACTTTGTGCTCTGCTTGTATCAGTGTTGCACAACAGTGAAGTGTGCCAAATGTGTAATTAAACAAAGTGTATCACCAGACAGCGAAGCGCCGCAGTTGCATAATTCCACCACTAGGTGGAAGCAAACTCCATTGTATTTTTGAAAACAATTTTCCAGTAAAGGAAAGGCAGACTCTTTTGGGATATATTTTATGTTGGGTTCTTATTGCTCGGCGCAGGGCTAAGAATCAGTTAAAA
>VUQG01018486.1:49776-60245 GCA_015106755.1 Etia nguti
AAGGTAAGATATTTGCTTTACTTAAACATCTGCCTCTTTTGAATGCAGATAACCTGCTGGAGCACTGCTGCTGTATATTGGCCAAATCTAAGCACCAGAAAGTCCACATTGCTGATATTTGATTGCATTCAGCTCTGCCTATTTATAGCCAATAATCTGTGTGCCTACTTACTGAAATCCACTGAGTTTCTCTCCTCGGTTCTCAGATTACAGGGCGTATAATTAAGTCACCACTTTAGCTTTTTTTTTTTCCGTCTCCGATAGCAGGAGAGCAGCTGAATACTGATGAGGAGCAAATGCTAAATCAGCAGGTTGCTTAAATTCAAGAGATTTCAAACCTTATCCGCTCTCATCCACGGTGCTCTGCTTACAACTCGAAACAGATCTCAGAAAAATTCAAGCATAAGGCCCAACAGGCTGACTGTGGGTTCTGGCAGGTTTTCTTAAAACAGACCATGAGAGGAGCTCAGAAGTAGTGAGAGAAGCAGAATGCAAAGAGAAGCAGAAGTCAGCTCCTCTAATTAAATTCATCTCTTTAGGCTCTCTCTGCTGAATTTATTGAGATATGGAAGCTTTGGGGGAAATGCATTGTTGTTGCAGGGCTCTTGCTGATAGGAGGGTACTTTATTTACGCTATTTACAACATTAAACTGCTCAGCGTCAAAGCACAAAAATGGGGAAGATGTACTGCAGCTGCTTAGATTTACATATGTTAAATGTGGGCTCAAATTATCCAAAGAAAAGACAAGTGTAGTTTCAACCAAATTTTAACTTTCATTATACATTTCACAATTTTAAAAATGACCTTCAGGTGCACTGCAGGTGAAATTTAAAGAAAGAAAGAAGCACCAGATAAATATAAATGGTATATCAGAAATGGTCTGAAGCTGGGTCACCGTGCAGAATGCATGTGGTAACTTATTTAGCTGAATCCCATTTCTACAATGTGCTTAAAAGATTCAGCAATGTTAAATTGTTATGAAGATTCAATAAATTTACATCAACAGGTGAAAGTTCCCATTGAAACACAGAGCTTATATCTCAGAAGGGCAGGAAAACTGAGTTTAGACTTGGAATGACTTGGAGGATTTATGATATCTCACTTTCTTCAAGAACCATGTACAGCTCATAAGATCCAGTCCTGATATTTTTCACTCTCGGGAGCCAACAGTGTAAGGCTGTGGTTGTATGCAGGAGCTTAGCTGTGAGAATATTAGAGCACAAAGTTTAAAGCTTTTTTTGTCACCTAGGCTGAAAAAATATTTTTTGGAAAGGAAAGCAGAAAATTCTACCAGTTTTGATCCCATTCCAGACTGCAAATGGACTAATTTTTAGAGAGTCTAATGGATACGTTGGCAAAAGCGATATTGGTCACTTCAGAAAGTATTTGGAGCTCTTTACTTTTTGTACTACATTTAATTTAAAATAACTAAAGGGTTTTTTTTCCCCCTATTAGGATATATTCCTGTTTTCAAGTATGCTAAAATTGTGCTCATTTAATACCGATAAAGAAAAATAAAATCAGCATCACTGTGCTGTATTACCACAATGCCACAAAACTGGTAGTTAAAACTGTTGCCTCACGACAAGGAGATCCTGGGTTTGAATCCACCTGGGGTATTTCTCCCGATGCCTGCTGGAATCCCTGCAGGTACTCCAACTTCCTCGCATACTTCAAACACATCCATATAAGGTTAACCGATGCTCCTAAATTGGCTGTAGGTGTGAATGTGAGCCTGAATAGTTGTCTGACTCTCTGTGTTGGCCCTCCAGCACACTGGCAACCTCCCCAGGGTATACCCTGCTTTTTGTCCTGTGACAGCTGGGATAGGCTACGACATATTTTTTGTCTCTGTACAAAATTCTGTTGGGTTTAATTCTAGGCTTTGGCCCACTGACATGCTCCTGGACACTCAGTCCTGAAGTACATGCAGGGTTGTTTTTTGGTTGCTTTGGGTCACTGAAAGAAATGAAAGATGAATGCCCGATGTTTCCCCAGCTCACTGCACTCACATTTTCCTGTGTTTCACCTCATTCACTGTGAAGCTCTCTCGTTACATGATTCTTCCACCATGCATGCTTCACTGCATTAGCCAGGTGGGGAGGAATAATTGCCATTAATAGTGCTTTAAGATTTGCCCAAAATATTTATTTTTCTATTCTGATAAAAATCTAAAATAAAATAGTTTTTGCTTATTCATACAGAGTCTTTTAAAATCAAGTTGACTGGCATATCTTTTGATTTACATCAAGCTCCTAAACGATGAAGAAGACCCTTTTTTCTCAGTTACTCATCTTGGATGAATGCTGAGCTCTCTTCCATTTCAAACTGGAGGTCGCTGTGCTTCCAGGGACACCCAGAAACCATTTTATACCTTTGCCCTGATCCAAGTCTTGATTACAGAGAATTTCTGGGACTTCATAACTTGATTTTTTTTCTTTGTCCTGACATGCAGTGTTATTTCTGGGATCTTATATACTTTCTATTTCCTGCTCCGGTCAGATTATAGACACATCTCAAGGATTATTGCAGCAAACACGATGGCCCTAGTTTTTCGCATCACCACCTCAGGGTTTGAATCATTGTGTCAGGATAATTACATTCAGATTGATGGGAGGGAAATGCCACTTTAATCAGTCGACCAATTGGGGATAGTGGGGCATCCTCTAATTCTATCAATTCAAATTGAAATCCACAGCAGTATAAAGTGGGCAAAAAGTAAACACCTGTGCACTCTTCCTGAAGTGACTATATGGGCAATGTCACGCTTGTCTGCTTACAGCAGTTCCACACAACCTTATATTACCCTGAGAACATGTGTATACAAGGTTCTCCATTAAGAAGAAATGTGATTATCATCATCATCATCATATAGTTGATAAATGTAGCCACAGGCAGGTACTCCTCCTGCTTCATTTTTTTCAAGGGTGAAAGCAGCACCGTGTTTCAACAACCCTTTAAACAAGATACTGGTGTGCCCATTTATTTGGATAATGATTGCACGAGGAATGATGGATGTTATAAATTATGTATCTAGTTGATAGCAACAACGTGTACACAACGCCTTATGTTATCACAGAAGCTGTCTCTTCAGAGTTATAATACTACAAATAATGACAGGGCAGGAGGAATAGGTTATCTGTAAGCTCTCAGGTGCACCTCATCCTCCTGCATTGTTAAGCTGCTGCTTCAGCCAGAGTAAATGAAGTCAGACATGTCTGTAAATATTTGATAACTGTTATGATTTAATCATTTTATATCGATTCAAAGACATGTCAATGCATAACACTGCACTGATATATTGTAGAAAGAGACTTTTCTAACGGTGCTTCGTTGTTTTAACGGTTTTCGTGATGCACATCCTAACTTTCACACACGACTGCGTCTCATGATAGAGAATCGAAACCTGAGGCTAAAAGAGTATCTCTGAATTATAAAGTTTGCCAAGAAGCTGAGAAGTAAGCGCAAAAATGTCTGCAGGTTGGCAATAATGACTTTGTATCTGCATGAGGGGAAATCTGTGACCTCTTAAGGTCCACCAGATCATTAGTGACCCATCTATTCTTATGTTTGATTAACGTCCACTCTTTATATTGTAATTATTTTTCCTGTTTTGACAATCCATGTGAAAATTCTTTTAAGAGAATAACTTTAAGATCAGAGTCAGTCTATTAGACTTCCTTTCAAATCTAACATCTGCTACTGTCTGAAACAAAACACAATCCCAGCCACAAATGGGTCACTGGTCATTTGGTGAAAGTTAAGAAGGTAAACGTGGTGTCGACATTAAAAACATCATAATTCATTACTGAAAACAACATCATATCTGATGGATCCCAAACCCTTTTCATACAAATCTGTTATGTGTAGTTAGAGATAACTTCATAGGTTTTTGCACAAGAGTATTTTTGTAATTTTGCCCCTGTATCCCCTGTAGAGACTTCTGTACTGTTGTGTTGCCTTTGTAGTGCATGTTGGGTGTTTATCCATTTGCACAGTGAAGCGCTGTCCAGTTGGTTTTCAGCATTTGGCTGAATCTGAGCAGAGAGTATAGACCTAACACTGAATTCATCCTGCAACTTCTATCAGCAGTCACATACTCAATAAACACTAGTGGCCTGGTTCTGGTGCTGAGCTGGTGAGTGCATTCCTTCTTTGTAAGAATGCCGCCTGATGGGTTTAGTTGTGTTTTTCAGTCCAGCCTTCTTTACTTTCACTGATATGTCTTTGGTGTACAAAGGCAACATTTGAAAACCTAACTGTGACTTCTTAAATTGACTAACAAACTGTTAATATGAACCTGTGCTTATCGTTATATCAGACAGTATAGAAAATTAAAAAGTATTATCATGAAAAGTATTAATATTAATGGTTCAACATTATTTGAAATTCCAGTGCATGGAGACTCGAGAGTGACTGTTCTCCATCCATCCATCCATTCGCTTCCACTTATCCTTTTCAGGGTCGTGGGGGGCGCTGGAGCCTATCCCAGCTGTCTTAGGGCGAGAGGCAGGGTACACCCTGGACAGGTCACCAGTCTGTCGCAGGCCTAACACATAGACAAAGACAACCATTCGACTGTTGTCTGTTGTTGTTTTCGACTGTTCTTAGTTTATTAATTATCTACCCAACAAATAAAACAGCAAATTCATGTTTTTATCCTTTTCATTTGGAACACATTCATAATCTGGACATATTGTGTTAAGTTTTGAGCTACAGAGATGCTGGTAGGTAAATTTTTTGCGTCAATTTAGCATAAATTTTCCAGTCTTTATGTTAGCCACACTAACTTTGTACAAGGTGGGTTAAAAGTCAACAATATTAATATTATAATGTGTTTTGAAGGGGGTTGAGTTGATGTATGACCTGGAAAGTTGGGTCGGGATTGATTTAAAAGATTTTCCAGTTTCCTTCATGGACTGTGAAAAGTAAATCTGCTTTTCAATTTCACTATCAGCGAAGCGTTGCCATGAAATGTGCAACGCAATCGCAGCTGAAATGCAAGCTGACTGTAATTGTTTTCAAGGCAGCTGCAAACAAAAGGCACTTTTCACACTGCGGTGATTTGCTAATAATGAATAGCAAATTACCATCTTTGCTCTTCATCAAATGGTTGGTGACAACAGATGAGGTGCTGGTGTTGAAAGTAAATGGGATCTGTCACAGGGCATCAAAAGAGAGACAACATGTAGAGAAGCAGTGGGAGAAACAGAAAAGAAAGGCTGACACAGGCGTGAAAAGAAAATGCCAGGACAGCGCAAAAAGATTTTTATTTAATTATTTGTGAGTCATTCTAGGGATGAATTTGAGATGAGAGTCCTCTGCCCAGTCACAGTCAGATCTTTACCCATGTGACCATCAGAGTTTTTGCACACGTGAAGTCTGTGAAGGGAAGAGGCCTATTATTCCCACTAGCAGCTGATCTCTATCACAGCAGGGGTGTTGAGCTATCAGCAAGGTGAGATTTACTCACAGTGCACCACCGTGTCTGAGACTTTCCTGCAGAAGATTTTGTGCTCAATAATGCTGGTTTTATCTAAACAGATTACTTACACTGGGATGACCATAAGCATCTACTTCACATTAGCGTAGTTACTTACTGGGTGATTTGAGTTGCTTTCTTTCTTTTTAGAGCCCATCTAGTGCAAACAACACCATTTATTTATTTGTTGAGAGATTAATTTGAAATTGCTATAAAAACAAATGTCAAAGTTGTATATGCAGCATCTGATGGAAAGCAGGAATAGTTCAGCTCTGGTTTTCTTTGGTACACAACTGAGAGAAGAAGCCTGAAATATATTTGTTGATGATAAAACATTTGCTTAGTTAAACACATAGACTTTCTGCACAGCTCTTTGCTCCATGCAAATTCATCCAGTTAACTGCAAATGTGAGTTGGAAACAAGGCCTCTCCTATTAAGGTAACAGCCGATTGGTCCAGTCACAAATTAAGAAAATCAGAAAATAAAAGCCCTCACCAACACTTGTTCTTACGACAAAACAGTGCATTATCAAGCTTAAATAAATCAAGAGATATGCAGAGCAAAGTCCTTATCTGCCTTGGTTTGATGGAAGGTTTGTCACAGAGAAATACACAATATCAAAACTGCCAAGGCTGTGCACTCTGTACAGCTCAGGAGCACAACATCTACTCCCTGTTCATTTGCTGCACTTCTCTCTCTTTGCATTTCACCTCATGCTATGCAACACTGAAAATTTAGTGGATTCATTTAATTGTTACTCATTAACATTATACAAATCTGTACATTGTATTAGTTTCAAATGAATAAAACCACCAGATCACTTCACAGAAAACTCTGTCATGGAGTGGAGTGCAGAGGAGGACCCAAAATGCAGGACAGGAAGACAGGGAATGTAAAACAAAACTAAGCTGTTTAAAGAACAAAATCTAAAAACCAAAACAAGAATCCAGAAACCTATAGGAAGCAAATAGACAGTACAGTGGAGCCCAGAGACAAACAACCTGACAAGGACAGCTGGGGAGACAGGACTATTTATATACACTGGGCTGATTAGGGAATGAGAAATAGAAGGAGAACAAGACACGGGTGAGGGTCAAGACAAACACGACAATTACAAAGGAGGAAACAAAGCTGACATAAGGCATGAATACCTGAATACCTTCAAAGTAAAACAGGAAACAAGTAAAAGACAACAAGAAGAATAAGAGTGGATATGACAGAGGGAGGAACAGACCGCAAACTAATTACACTGAAGCTCAAGACACTGGATTACAAAACTGAAAATCCTGACTAAAACAACCATAAGGTAACTTCAGGAATTACAATACACTCTCAATACACCAGAATCATAAAAGAATCAAAGCAAGGATCCGAAGACGCCACAAACAAGCAAGCAAATATTAAAACATCAAACAGTAGAACAACAGCAAAACAGAAACCCAAATTTAAACATTAATTAAGAATATACACCAAAACCCCCAAAATACCACAAAACAATGAGAAATTATTCTTTGTAGTTTTTGTAATGTTAAAATTAGAAACTAATATCTGATTCGGTAGATAAAGAACCCGCCAAAGTTTATTATTGGACTATGCACTAATGTGGTTAAATATAGACAAAACAAAACAACTTCCACTTATTATGTTGAACCCACCCTGAAACTTTGGAAAAATGCAATTAACATTGTCATGTAAGGAAAAAAAGGAGAAAGAGTATTTCTAAGTTGAGAAATAATTTTTGTGTTGGAGATAACTTATCTAAAGTTCAGAAGCAGGACTATACTATTGCACGCTGTCCCCAGTGGGACATACAGCTGCACTTTTTCTTCACTTAATGCAGTCTTGGGCTTAAGCACTCTGCCTTCACTATACTCTTCCAGGGGGTCTCAGGCCTGCCCCTCTTTCATTTTCCAACAGGGGTCCATTTCAAGGCAGATTTATCTCACTGATAATTTGAGCTGTCTTTGATGTTTCAAACATGGTTCGCACATTTCATGGCACCAGCCGGATAGTGGTTATGGGTCCTGGGTGAGCTTTCATCTGAAGCTGTCATAGTGCCAATAATCTGGTTGGAGTCCTCTGCTGGTACACTGGTTTTTAATGGTGTCCTTATTGCAGTCTCTATGAATGATGGAGATGTAAGCATGTCAGCAGAAGGACCACATCTCCAAGTACGCCCCCTGTGAGTGTAGGAGCAACCACCAATCCTCATTAAGACCTTCCACAGAATCCAGCTTTCAGTCTATCGCGTTGCTTTGTTATTGATAAAGGTTTAAATTTCCATTTAATTTTTGCCAGTGAAATAAAGATGAACTCGTTCAGGGGTAAATCTTGTCATATGATCTATATGTACCATTGTCTTAATAAAGTTTTTAGTAATGTTGGTACCACATACCACATCACCACTGCCAAATCAGAACCCTAAGCATTTTCTATTGCAGTTGTTCTCAATCTCCATGTTGCTGTAAAATCTTAAAAGTGGCATTAATACAGCTCTAGAAGTTGAGGCATGCTCACAAGTTGTCATAGGAAGAGAATACAAGCCCAGTGTGCTGTGTTTCAGTGCATTTGTAAACATGAGCGATGAGTAATAAACCTGGTTTCGATATTCTCCGAATAAAATATGCTTCAGTGAGAATCTCGTATTGGAGGCCAGATGGCCAAAATTTACATTCAAAAACTGCACTCAGTCACTAATTTTAAGCACTTAACCACCGGCTGGAGACCAGCGGCGGGTCAGATAAAAGCTGTCATTACACAACAATGACAGATGATACATTTTTTCCTTTCTCTGAAGAGACATCTGCAATCTGGCCCTTTTATAAAGCAGTAAATTGTGAATCATCCAAACAGCCTGGATGTTTGCAGATGTTTTGTGAAAATGATGGTCGGCGATACAGAGCGCACATGTTGCAGGATCTGATCACTTTAGGCTTCTCATATTTCTCTAATTTCTGCCTCCTCTGTCCGCCGTCCTCTTGCCTGTGACCCAAAAATCGAACTCAGTACACCATGCTAAAGGATGTCTCAGTTCCTAAAAGCATCTGGAGGATAGAGGAGAGAGGAGACTGCAGGAAGAGCTATAATTGAGGATGCACAGGTGTATCTTTGAGGAACTGTTTTTCCCATCAGTGTATAAAAGAGATCTTTTTTGTTAAGATATTTTTTAGGATGATGAAACTTTCTGTTCGTCACTGTTTCCGTGTCTGTAATTAAAGCAGGTATAATAGCTTGACGCATTACACCTTGTTGTGATTTCATTAAAAGTGGCCCTAAATATGAAAAGTGTCCCAAAATGGTTGCAGCCGACATCATTACATGCAACTCTATATTTAACTGACATCACTTTAAAGTAAGGCTCAGAGGTTGGGATCTCTCATTTTGTTAAACTCATGCTGCTTCATTCTCTTCTTCACCTCTCCTCTTCCTTTTCTCTCTTTCAGACCAGTCTCTGTAAACCCTAGAGATGATTTTGTGGGAAAAATTCCAGTAGATGAGCAGTTTTTATAATACTCAGCTAGCCCAGCTGATATCAAAAACCATACCATGTTCAAAGTCACTTAAATCACCCATCTTCCCCATTCTGTGTTGCTCATCTTAACCACCTTGATGTGCCTAAATGCACTGACTTGCTGCCACACACTTTTCTATTGCACCGTTGTGTCTGCATCATTCTGTTCTGTCTGTGTTTCACTGTTTTTTTTTGGGGGGGGGTTGCAATTTTTGCACACTTGCACTTTATGTAGTCCTGTGTTGATTGTCTGTTATATGTTGCACCATGATCTTGGAGGAACACTGTCTCGCACCACTGTGTACTGTACCACTGCACATGGTTGAAATGACAATAAAGCCACTTGACTTGGGAAAAAAAGTGTGATTGGCTGACTAGATATTTGCATTACCATGCAGTTGAACAAGTGTAACAAGTGGTTTAACATGTAGCGTTAACATATAGACTTTAAATAATGATGGGCACCTGCTCATCATCCTGCCGATGAAAACATCTGATTCCAGCGTCATCTTGAAATTTAATGCCAATCCTCAAGGTTCACATTTTTTGCCTCTCGCAGACATACAACTGGATTAGTTCTCTAGTTTTAGGATTTGTGTAAACATCTTATGTGTTGCATATATATATGGAAAATGTGCAACTCTGAGCATACCTGAAGTGTAGGTTTATATAGAGTCGCTGCCTTGTTTCCACACCTAAAATGACACAAGAGCCACAAACTAAACCGTAATCTGTAGCGTAAAAATGGACTCAAACATGCATGTGTCAAAACATGTATTTATTCATTTATTTAAAAAAAATTAAAATAAAGTGCCTTTTATGTACAATATAATAAAAACAACAGTCACAATCTCAATGATACAAAAAAATACAGTTCACAATGTTATTTGTACACAACAAATAAAAAAAGAAATCATGCAGGCAAGACCACATTTGTCTAATCGTTATTCAGTCAACTAAGCTTATGGTGTTCGATACGCTGAGGCGAAGCTGTCGCCGTCTCATGGCTGAGCTGATATGGAGGATCTGGAGCTGTGCTTGCATCTTGTTCACGTACTATACCATGCAGCACAAATGGTTATTTACCTCTATGGTGTCGTTTCTTTGCATTTATGACCGAAGAAATAAAATCCTAAAAAAGATGTTGCAATGGATTGCCTACTTAAGCCATTTTAGGAAAATATACTGCAGTAGGTGTTCTACAAATATATAGTTGGCTACATTCATATCCAGTACAGTATGTTGCATTACTAAGGAGCTACTCAAAACTGTTGTACTACTGTTCGCCTTTAATGGAAAAGGCCCATCACTGATAAATATGCACAGCTATCACACAGTATATATTTCATCTAAGCTTATTATTTGGCAAGGTCCGACTGTATTTTAACTTCAGCCTCTCTAAACGAGATCAGCTGGTGTAGTGTTAAATAGGTGGCCTCCCCAATGGAAGTGATGCTTCCAATGTGTATAGTAC
>VUQG01018496.1:15151-26359 GCA_015106755.1 Etia nguti
TTACCACAGGCTTTAATACAATTCAATACAATCTGCCTTCTTTTCTTTTCATTATAAACCTCCTAGTTCAGAACTAGAAGAAGAAGATGATGAAGAAGAAAAAGAGGACGAGTTTATATGGAACATAAAAGGTGAGGTTCTGAGGTCTTTTTTTTTTTGTTGTTCTCATTTTTTTGCCCCCTTGGCTCCAGAAACAGAAACTAACCACACACTCATGACTAACACGAATGAGTTTTGACTGATTTTAATTACAAAGTCTATCTGTGAAGGCTCTACATAACAGACAGGGATGGGTGGAGGCTTACAGGCTGCTTAGAGAAGCACTAATCCCACCATTCACCCTCTAGTTATGTTCTTTCTTTCTCCAAGTCTTTCTGGTGGCTGTCGCTCCAAATGAAGTCATAACATGTACTAACAGCATGCACATTCAGCATGGGTGGTTTAAATATCAAGTAGGCTTCCAACATTTGCATCAGGAGCAGTTTCTTCCCACTAGATTCATTCCTCTGAGCCAACAATGGCAATGGAAGGAGGCTTATAAACATACAGTAAATGTCAGATTTTCATGGAGAGAAAAGAATAAAAAATCACAGCTGCAAGATGTGAAACGAGACTTTTATTGTGAAATAAACACCTTTCCCCGAAGCTGACTGTTGCCAAGAGTCACGAGGTTGATCGCCACAGTTCAAAATGTCTGAGAGTTTGTTTAGGCAAAACACTGATGTATGCGTGTTACATAGTTATCTAATGAGGCTTTTGACAGTGTTTGTGGATGTACTTGAGAAAGAAAGAAAAGAGGAGGAGGAATCTGGTCATGTTGTCCCAGCTAAACAATGGATGTGGGTCAGTGTTTGTGTGAGTCTGTTGAGGTATGTGCAGTATCTCATTTTTCTCTCTCAAACACCAACAAACATGCACTCTTCAGTTTCCTCTGTCATAATCCTCTCTGCACGTTTTCCCTCTCTCTCTTTATGACATGCGACTTGCTTCAGGTGGGCCCCAGTTTAATGTTTTCATCAGTAGTATTTGATGAGTATTTGCACAAGTATAAGTTCTACTTCTTCTACAAAGTGGATAAGTTTGCTATATTTGTGCAGTGGCTTATTATTTTGTATTTTTGCCCCCTTACGTCACCCAAATTGCTTTTAAACCAAACAATCAATGCGTTTTTACTGAAAGTGCAGACTTTCAGTTTTAATTTTAAGAGGTTTAGCAAAACTTTTGCATTAAGTGTTTAAGAATTAAAGCCATTTTTATACATTTATACTTTTTCAGAGGTTCAAAATTAATGAGATAATGTAAAATCATTTAAAATATAAGGATAGTTTTGATAGTTGATTGAACGTAATTTTCAGTCAATAACTGAAGAATATAATTTCTTTGCCTTAAGAAACTCTTGGGTTGCTTTTGCAGTATATTTTGGTTCATTATCCATTTTCACTGTGATCAGGTTTTCATCATGTGGCTGAATCGTAAACGACTGCATCACACAATTCAATCTGCTGGTTGAAGCAGTGGCCACATCATCGATAAGCACTGGCTCACGTCCACTGGCAGCTATTAAATTGCCTCCACATGTCTGACAGGTAATGTGATAGTTTCATCTTGGTTTCATCTGTGGGGAAGTTTATTTTTCTTTTCCAGAACTGTGCAGGCTCTGTTAGATGTTTTCTGGTAAAACTCTAACTGGTTTTGCACATCTCCATTCATAAAGGCATCTTTTGATCTTCACAATCACACACTTTCTTCCCACAGAGTGCTCTTGGCTTTGTTAGATGTTTTGAAGTTGTTTTTCTTAGCCAAGGAAATAATTCTATCATCATGCACTTCAGTTGTCGTCTGTGTTTTTTTAGGCATTTTTGGTGTTGCTGAGCTGGTCAGGGCATTCCTTCTTTTTAACAATGCAGCAGATTGTTGATCTGGCCACTCCTAAAGTTTCTGCTATCTTACAGATTTATTTTGATTTTTTCAGCCCCGTGATGGCCTCCCTCATTTGCAGTGACATCTCTTTGGACCTCAAATTTAAAATGACAGTACAAAGCTCTAAATTCAGTACTTTGAATCAACGTCTGCTTAAATTCTCATGAAATAAGAAGGGAACGGGCATCACCTGGCCATGAAGCCGCTTGTCAGTCAGTTATCCAATTATTTTTGAGCGTCTGAAATTGAGGGCAGTTTATAAAAACAGCTGTAATTCCTAAACAGTTAATTAAAAAAAAAAAAACTGTAAAAAAAACCCCAACAAAAACCAACAACAAAAAAACAAAAAACCTTGGGTTAAAGCTGAAGCTCTGCACTTGAATCACATGTTTGATTGCTTAAACTCAAAACTTAAAAAAAAATGGTGTCTTTGTCCAACAAATTATAAACCTAAGTTTGCCTGTGGCCAGATTTTACCAGTGTGATAGAATTGCAACCAGGCACAGTCACAGGACTTTACATTTGTATATCTGACATTACTTTGTAGGCCAAGACACCAAGATAGATGGTTTCTACAGCACAAACAAAAATATATATATAAGTCAATGAGGGAAGTAGATAGCTAGATTCTTTTCTTTCCTTTTTTTAAGTGCAATAAAAAAAACTTTAGTGGGATTAAAGTTCAAACTCTTGAGGTGATCTCAACTACACACCTGCTGAGGTAGGCAAAACTCTATAGTCTCTTTAGCAGACCATCTTCAGCAGCGGTTTCCATTTTGAGATCATTATCATTTCAACAGAAATGCACTTATTTGACAAACAGTTTACCTCATAAGCAGTTATTGATCAGAAACATTTTAACTGCTAATTCTTTGCATCTCGTTTTAAGGGGTGAAAATCCACATTTTTCTCTTTGGGAGGACGTGCGTGTTACATAATGGTGGGTTTCTTTCCGAATATGTCATTATGTCACAGACAAAATCTGTCTTTTTCTCCGCTTGGTCACCGCTGCCAGAAATTCTACAGAATAGAATCGAGCTATTGACTGTATTAAATGCCAGATGCAGAAGCGACGTGTGATACAAAAATACAGCAGACACACTTCTTTGGATTTGATTTTACGCGCAGCAGAAAGTTGGTAACCAGCAGCTGTGATGGGAAAAGTCACATGACCGGGTGGTTACACTCACTCCTCATCGGATATGACTGCTTGACTCCAGGCAGGCAGGCAGGCAGGAGACCTCCTCCTCCTCCTCCTCCTCCTGCAGCAGCAGCAGCAGCAGCAGCGCGCAATGATTCAACGCGTCCGCTGTCGAGTCCTTTTTGGATTCACGGCTCAAACAACTGAGGTCTGCAGTTCTTGAGTGAAGAGCTGAGGAAGACGGCTGGTTAGCTTTCGCAGCAAGAGATCTTCATCGCTTCAGCTTTCATCGAGGGGTTTTGCCCCTCTGTCGGTCTTCAGCCAACAGCTCACCTGCAGAGACTCCTGACAATGCCACGCTCCCGGGCGGAGCTCCCCCGGTAAGCCACCTCTATGGCAGGTTTCACCCAGCTTATAGGAGGGTAGGAGGGCTGAGTGTGAACCGTGAAAAATCTCCATAGGGCGAGGTTGTAAAATAAAGAAATAAACCTGTAAACTGAGAAGTAATTACCGCCGGGAATGAGAAAACCAGTGCTGAAAATCGATATTTAGCCTTCTGATTTTATGAGTTCAAAAAATAGATTTTTTTAAAAAATCCACGAGTCAGATATGGATTTTTTTCTATCACCGTCCAGTGTATAAAGTAGTTGTTCTGACGGGTGGCAGAGAAAGGTGTGATCGTGTTTAAAATACAAAATTGAGGCTTTTATCACCCCTAACCCCATTTACAAGTAACAGAGCCTGTATTTAGTGCAGCAACAATGTTATTCCACCACTCTGGCAGGCTTAAGGCCAATCCCTCTGGCCACTTTAGGAATTTTCCATCCGAGCATAGTACAGCCTGATCTCTGCCCTTGTTCGTGGTATCTGCCGCATTTTTTTTTTTAAGTGGAAGATGTTGGCTGCCAGATTTCAGTGGAGTTAAAAATTCTTCAAGTTGAAAAAATAAAAAAACTCTCCCGGCTGTAGTGGTGTAATCTGAAATGCATTCTAGATGTTGTTTTTAGTTATGTTTGCTGAGGGGTCCGAACATCCGGTCACTGTATGATGAATTTTATCTTTTCAGTGCCACTGTTCATTCATCTCTCCTACCTCTTCTCCCCAGGTTGACCGGCCTCCTTGTTCTCCTTTTCCTTCCACCCGTTTTCCCATTTTCCTCATCATCATCCTCCTCCTCTCACCCTCAGTGGGACCTCCAGCGTATCCCTGTGGTCATCCCCCAGCACACGGAGGCTCGACCGGCCCCTCATTTTCTGTCTCAGGCCCGCTTGGACGTCACCTCCCCCTGTGACCCCGAATGCCACAAGAAGGCCCCTCGTCCGAGCTACTGGGACCTGCGGAGTCTCCTGGCATATGAAACTCTCCACTCTAATGGTCAGCTCACTGAGACTGCCATTGGGATCTATGGCTACGACCCCAACTCTAACACCAGCCCAGCCTACTTATCTGGGTCCTCAGGCAAGGCTGAGAGGTCACATGTCAGAAGAAAGCGCCAGATCTTTGGCCACGATGGGCGATTTAGCATTGCTGGGCAGGACTTCTTGCTTAAATATCCATTCTCAGTGGCTGTCAAACTGTCCACTGGGTGTTCTGGTACACTGGTGGGAGACCGTCATGTTCTCACAGCTGCTCATTGTGTTCACGATGGTAAAAACTATGTGAAAGGAGCTCAGAGGCTCCGGGTTGGCTTTTTAAAACCTAAGCAACGAGACACACAACAGTCTTCCTTTCACCTTCTCTCCAACTTCACCAACCATGTTGAAGGAGGCCCAAGTCCCTACGCACCACCTACCAGTGACAAAATGAAGTTCCAGTGGATCAGAGCCAAGCGCACCCACGTTCCCAAAGGCTGGATAAAAGGGAATGCTAATGACATAGGAATGGACTATGACTATGCTTTGCTTGAACTCAAGAAACCCCACAAACGGCGTCACATGAAGCTGGGAGTCAGCCCCCCCGCCCAGGGACTGCCTGGTCGCCGAGTCCACTTCTCAGGATTCGATAACGACCGGCCAGGACAGCTGGTGTATCGGTTCTGTCATGCCGGCGAGGAGACTTCAGACCTGTTGTACCAGCACTGCGATGCTCAACCCGGGGCTAGTGGCTCGGGAGTCTACGCACGGATGTGGGATGGACGGCGCCGACGCTGGGAGCGGAAGGTGATAGGTGTGTTTTCCGGGCATCAGTGGGTGGAGCGACAAGGTGCGTCCCAGGAATTTAATGTAGCGGTGAGAATCACGCCTCTGAAATACGCTCAGATCTGCTACTGGATAAAAGGAAACTTCATGGACTGTAGGGAGGGGTGAAGACAAAAACATGAGGACCACACAAGGGGTGCAAAACCACAGCCACAAATCTTTTTGGCATAACAGGAGCCACACTTTTCAACCCCACCGCCTGCAGCACTGATATGTTAACATAAATATGCCAATATCTACACGCAGACTAGATTCAGATCCAGTATTGACATTAAATTCATCAAATGGGCCACTTTAATTTTTACTTTTGCTTAGTTTTTGATCATCACTCACATTTCTAAGATATCAAGAAAGTTTTTTTTTTCTCCCTTTTAGAACATTTATCAGGACAATCAAGTTTTATTTGAGCCCATGTAATGGGAAACATGGACTGATGGGGTGGGACCAGAGAAGCTGTTTATCTACACACTGCAGCATTTTAACTGAGCTAATACTAAAGATTGCACTGTTTTGTCTACTGAAATTTATATTTGTGAATGAATGTACAAGTCAGCTACCAAAGTTGCCAACTGTTTCCTTCCAAACTTTAAACCTCTCAGTGGAAACAGTAGTTATCTAGAAGCATAGCATGCTTTATTTACAGTGGGAGGCAGGGTGGAAGTATCTTACGGAGGCTGATATTTCAGGACTTTTGCAAGTCTGCAGATTACTTGGTAAATGAAGCCATTTGTGGAGTGTTGTTTCTTATTGCCAAGTGCCATCTGCTGGCCACATAAGAACACTGCAGGTGTCCACATGAACATTATGCCAACCCAAGTTAGTTTAGGCCTACATAAGCACTTTTTACTTATTTGTGACGTTTCTAAAGAAACCAGAAAACTGGCAGATTTAATCAAATATATGCTTTGAAATAAGGCAACAGTGTCTTTGATTTTTTTCCCAGTCCGCTCACAAGACACATTAAAACAAACAATTTTGGTTTGACAAGTTGTTTTTATTTCCGATTTCAAAAAACAAAAAAAATGTCAGAAATGCTGCGGGGAACCTGAACACTGTAAAAAGCCGAAATACGAGGACCAGCTCCTTTGACTTCTCCAGCACTGACACACTCAATGGGTTCAACCAGGAGTCTGAATGTGGAAACTTGGATATGTCACGTTTTTTAAAAGTATTTGAAGTAAATCAGCCACAAGTTGACTAAAATCAAGAGGGTAGAGCAGTAATACATTTAGAATCTATTCAAATCTAAATTCTCCAGCTTTTATTCAAAGCAGACTCTCCACAGAAGCAGGAGTTAGAGTTAAATTGTGTCATTTCAGAATTACCCTGGGCAAATTAAAAGATGAGAGCCATTCAAAACTGATTTCAGCAATGGCGCTCAACTGAAGGCAACAGCACGGAGAAAGAAAAAGAAAAGAAAAAAAACATACCGATTCACATCAACAGCACAATTCAGCTGCAAGACTTTGCTACATTCAAGTGTAAAGTGACCACAAAGTATAAGCACCAAAGAAAGGGGTTACGCTTGCAGACAAGCTAGAACATAAACGGCATGTGAATTAGAGGATCTGTCAGACCTGTGTGCTCCACATGTACACTGGTTCATCTCAAACTATTTAACACTCAACCAGAAAGCAGATGGTAGCAATGTGAAGAAAAAAAAAATCCACTTTGTCAAACTAATGCTTAATACTGCCTGAAGTTACGCACTGGCTGCCAATTGGCGCTGGTGATGGAGAGGTGGAGGAACATAAAGGCAAAACTACTGACGGGTAAGATGATGTTCGCAAAGTGTGGCTACACAGAAAGGCAACAACAATGCAAGGCAACCTGTTTGTAACACCATTTCGGTAACTGAGAATACATGAAGTGGCATTGAGGTGGCTGTCTTTCTACACCCTGTGATTATGCATTCACTCCCCACTGAAGTGTCACTATTAAACACCCTCTGCATTCAAACCTGATGACAGTGACTTATTTGCAGTGGGTGAAGGGTGAGGATGAAGGATGTACCAACAGAAAACATCGTAAGCCACATTTGTTTCGCGATAAGCATCCAGTCCACAACAGACACAGACCTGATGTTATCAAGTCCTAAATCCCATCATACTTTAAACATTCAAGTGACTAGATGGTGTATTGTAGCCAGATTTCAGTGTGTGAAAGTGGGCTCAGGCATCACCCTCTCACAGCAGCAGCCTTTCTCACTTTAAGTACTTATTAGCGGGACGGGCAGGGCCGTACTTGAACTTTCATGAGTGCGCAGTGAGTTTAAGGATGCCAGAAAAAGGATTTTCTGTCTGACACTTGTGAGGATGTTTCGAGACTGGTGCTGTTACTCCTCCTTCCAGTTAGCCAGTGATATGAAGCAAGCAGATACTAACTGTGAAAACATGGTTATAAGCTGATTGAGAAGAACACCGCATTCTCTGTGGAGGCCGTGGATTGTAGTACCAACAGTGTTTTTCTTCCAGACTGCTCTCGAGTCAGTTTGCATGAACAGTTTATTGGACTTGGTGTAAAAAATAACACACTGAGACTTTGCTTAAAGGAATACTTACTTTTAGGAAATGTTCTCATCCTTTCACATTTCGATAATAAGATTCATATCACACTCTTGCCTCGATAGTAGCTTCAGCTAAGTTTTTAGCGTAGGGTTAAGTACATATACAGTGGGACAGCTAGTCCAGCCAATCCTGTACAAACCCAAATCACTAAAATTACCTACTAGGACCCCCTGAAGCTCATTAATATGAATGTCTCACATGTACTGACTGGACAGATTTATTTTTACCCTTTGGCTTTTGTTTCAATTATATAAATAAATAAAAAAATTTTTTTTAAAAAGTCTCACTCACGGGGAATCAGATTCTGCCATTATGTTAAAGCCGTCTCAGAGATATAAACAAAAAGATGTCCTTTAGGGTCACTACAGAGGCAGCAGCAGAAGAAACAGTGATATATCTAACATGGACGCCTGTACAGGAGCCCTTGGTATTTAAATTTAAACACAACGGAAACCTTTAAGTGTTGCTTTTCTTTAGAGAGCTAAATTTGCAAAGGGACATTTAATCCAAATCATCTTTGATGAAAAATGGCCAATCACCAAGTAAATAAAAAAGAAAAAGAAAAAAGCGAGGGGGACAAAACACAAACTGCAGTCTTTCGGACACCTTGTGCATAACTCAGTTAAACCGTGCATCTTTGTGACGGCAGAGACTTGTAGCAGAACAGCAGGATTTGACTCCCAGGTATGAAAAGGTACAGTAATAATTTGCCAGACTAGCCATTATTCTTGTATTTGCTAATGTTAACAGATTGAGTGTCTAACTTTGATCAAAAGACAACAAGGACATTTCCTAAAATTCCCAAACTATTCCTTTTAGAGACAAAGGGGGGCATCAATACTGAAATAAAGAAATCATGCTACCCCCCAAAAAACGACTGGTTCCAGATTTAAGACTGAAGCAGAATAAAGGACAATCAGGACCCAAGCGTGAGACCTCCCTCTGCTCTCAATCGCTCGCCTGTTTTAACCGACTGTCAAAGGCAAAGTCTGTGCCGTCATTGGCCGCCTGCACTTAAAATATCTTTGGTGAAAAGTCACTTCCTGGCATTTCCTGACTTCCCTGTCGCCTAGCAACAACATAACACAACATGCTAATGACATGAGCGTGGTAATGCCCGGTGTAACTCGAAATAGTATACAAAATAAAAATATTCTTTTAAATAGGTCTATATATAAACACTGCATTAAAAATTGAACCGTATCAAAACACAATTATGAGTTCACAGTCTGTCCCTTAATCTCCAAGCGCCTTCCACTTCCATCAGGCCTCCATCCGTCTCGCCTCCACGTCCAGAGTTTGTAGGAGAGGTCTCGCCGTGCAGAGTCTTTACTGCGACTTGAGCCCCAAACTGTTGGAGGACAGAGGGTAGGAATAGGCTTTGCCCAGCACGATGCGGTCTCGGAGTAGTTTGAAGAGGACATAGTAGTTGCAGAAGAGAATAAGGCCCAGAGACAATGTGTGGTTCCAGCGCTCAGAGCGCAGCAGAGAGTATAACTGGTACAAAACCACGCTGGACTCGATCCAGATCAGCAGGTTCAAGATCCGCAACGGCTTGTGGAACAGGAACTGGAATCCAAACAGACACAAAGAACGGGGAGAAAAAAATGACACAGGGTCATAGATTTTAAAAAAATAAAAAATTCAATATGTGCAGTGGTTAGCGCTGTTGCCTCAGAGCAAGAAAATTCTGGGAACCTGCACCGTGCCTGCACAGGTTTCCTCCCACAATCCAAAGACAGTAAGGTTAACTGTTAAATTTAAACTGGCTGCTCGTGTGAATGTGAGAGAGTGTGGGTTTCTGTCTCTGTGTCCTGGATTGGCTATAGCTTTGGGTGGGAAAGAAAAAAAGAAAAAAAAAAAAAAGGACTGAATAGTGTACATGGACACTTAGCAGGTTAGGGTGACAGACAACTTAACCTGCTGTGGATTGTGGGAGAGAGCCAGGGCACTCAGAGGAGGCGGTGGTAAATAAATATTCAGAAATGTTGGGCACAACCAGCCCTTCAGCAGCTTCCTAATCACTTCACCACTGTGTGGTGATTCTCAGGGAATCCCACTAAAGATCACATCTTACTGCATGTTTTTCTTCTCCAATATCTGTTTAAAGGCAGTCTGTGGCAACCTGCTAACTTATGCCATGTTCACTCTAGAAGCAAAAGCAAAATTGGATTATAATGGTCAACTAAACTGTTGCTGAGTTGCCACACAAGTTTTGCCGCAGTGCTTGTCGGCATCACCACAGGCTGATGATTTGTGAAGCTTCGCTTCAGAGTCAGCGAAAAATAAAGATGCTAGCTCAACTCTATCACCTATCACTGAGTGAGAAGTGCCAGACATCGGCGCTTCTTTACCGCCAGTCTGAACACAGTGCATTAGCCTCTGAGGAAACTCGTACTTTACTCACTTTATTCACTTGTTGCAATAGTTTGTGTTTAGAAACGGGCCACGTGGAGCTCTGTTCGAAACATCTGGGGTGAAGACTCAGTAGGGCCCAAACCATCATTAGCATTACTGTGGACCCTTCTGTCCGAGCCATTCAAACAGCTTGATTTTCAAACCCAAGCCCAAACATTCATACCTAGGGTGTGATCCGAACACGCTATATGGGCCACTTATATACTTATATGCCATCTTATAGTTTTCTCCAAATCTTTTCTCTAAACGAGTGATTTGTATTTTCTGGAACAGTGGGATGACATGAAAGAGGAGAGACTGCTGCTTTCCTGTTTTCCCGTCCTGTTTTGTCCTTAAATCCAGTATTTTGTGTTGAATCTTTAAAAAAACACTGAGTGCAAAAGTCTGTTAAAATCCCCCAAAATAAAAATCAATTTAATGCCGTCTCTATTGTTTTTTTTTGTGCAGCTTAAAATGTGGCAGAAGTCATTTCCACCTGATGGAATGACTTAAAGAGTTTGTCATTATCGTTTATTCAGGTCTAATTTTATTGGTAAGGCTCTAATGTCCCGTTTCCATAAAGGCAGCATGAGGTTGTGCTTGGTTTATGAGTACTGTGCCCAGTCCTTTCTCTTATTTCCAAACACATCATCACTGCCCACACACACAAACACAAAGCCCAATCAGCTGATCAGAATTAAGGTCAATTTACGCTCACAAATACACACACACACACACACACACACACACACACTAGCTCCAATATGGTAATTTACCTTGGCAACATGTAAATAAAGCGCTTGAATTCACTGGAGCTGAAAATGTTATATATACCAGTGAAGTTTCTCTTAAAAGACATTCACTGAGTTAACACTACACTTTTAAAAGCAGTAACCTGCTGAATGTTAATCATAATCACAGATCAAACAGAAGTCTGCAAAAAATAATCACCCAGCAAACAATAACTGAAAAATTAAAGTTGAAC
>VUQG01018500.1:3335-15718 GCA_015106755.1 Etia nguti
CAGCTTTCTTTTCTCCAACAGCAATGTGACTACATATAATGTACTCATATGCCCACTCCATTCTTCCTTTAACAGTTTTTCATTTTTCACAGCTTACATAACGGCTGAACTTCTAATGTGCACCGGGATAACTCTTTACACATTAGCACATTTTCTCTGCACTATTTCATTTTCTGTTCCATTTCACTTCTTCAGCAGAGATTTCATCTCTTCAATTTCAGAACATTTTTCAGAATTTCAGAACAAGAGAGAGCCTGCATTCTATATCATAAGATGACTTTAGGGAGCAACGAGTGACTTTCATATGAGTTGTTTGTCACGGCCCATCCCAGCTTTTACTTAGATTTGACTCTCATCACTTGTGTCCTTAGTTCAGTTGAGGAAGCAGCATTGTCACTATGTTTGGCAGGAATGTGTTTACCGCCGCATTTTAATTTTACAGAGGAACTTTAAAGCAATACCAAAGGAAAAAGGAGAAACAGCAGTGCTCATCTGACTTAAAATCAAAACCAAGCAGTTTTTTTGAGTCAGCAAAAAGACAGCATCAGCTCATGACTCTCCATCCATCATATCTGATGGAAATCTGAATCGGCACCACATTGCACACTGTGCCGCTCCTCATCTTGGCCAGGACATCTTTCAACTTTCAGAACACTGCTACAGTTGTCACCATTACTCTTCTCTCACCAACCAATGAAAATCAAGAAGAGGAAGGCCTTGCAGACTTGCATCAACCACGATGAAAGAGTTACTGATCTTCCACTTACAAGAAGGAACACCACACTTCCTCTGTTCAGTTTATGGCACTCAGGACATCTGACATCACAGTGACTTCATGGAGTTACACTGGGGGAAATAGTTTTTTGATCTTCTACTGAACTACTGAGGTCACCTGACACAAGGTGTGAGTGGGGGTTGAGGTACCTGGGAAGGGATCTCAAGACTGCATTGCAGATGGATGACCACGGTGATTAACTGCCCCCATTGCTGTTTGCATAGGGCTCCCCTCTAAGCATTTCAAAGAGTGGATATGGATATAGATTCAGGAGTGGAGTAACCGCCAGTCATCTCCTCTACATAGATGACATCAAACTGTATGCCAAGAGTGAGCGAGAAATATACCCACTGATCCATCTTACCAGCTTCTACAGTAAGGATGTTGGGATGTCATTCAGATTGGAAAAGTGTGGGTGAATCATTGCAAAGAGAGGGAAGGTGATCTGGACTGAAGGAGTGAAGTGGCCAGAAGCACAAGCAAACATACAGGACAGGTACAAGTACCTGTCTCATTGGCAACTGTGATAATGATTCATGAAGGTCAGCCTCAACAAAATACTCTCAGAAGGTATGACAGGTGCTGAGAAGCAAGCTCAATATTAGAAATAAGAGCGTAACCATCATGACATATGCTTTACAGGTCATTCCAGCTGGAATATTAAGCTAGCCACAGGAGGCCACTGATGTCAAGACACAAAAACTCTTCACAATGCATGGAAGTATCCAACTGGAGGAGCACTTAGTCTCTACGAACAATGGAAAGAGAGAGGATAAGGATTAGTGAGGGTCAGAGCCATCATCAAGAAAGAAACACAGAACATCCTTGAAAATATCAAGAAGATGAGCTGCTCCAAGTGTGCCTCAGAAAGCTGAAGACAGACAGTGATAAAGAGCAGGAGGAAAAACCAAGCTGCTGCTGGTCAACCAAACAGACTAAATGGTGGTTAACAAGGAGCAGAAGATGGTAGTTGTGATAGATGGGACATTCATAGTGAACAAAAACATTAGAAAGATCAAGTATGGGAAAATAGAGAAGTACCAGAGGCTGAAGAAACAGTTGGAGCAGATGTGGAAGGTAAAGTACAAAGTAGTCCCAGTGATAACAGGAGTGTAAAGAGCACAAGATCAGAAGTCTCTGTCCAGTCCTTCTGATATACTCATTTGTCCATCAGAAATCTGAGCATCTTCAGCTCTGCCACCACCAATTATCATGTACAAGGACTGGACTGAAAACAAGCAGCCAATTTCCAAAGAAAAAGTTTGACAAACATTCATAAAGCCTGGAGAAGTATTGCTCAAGATCAATTTAAAAAAATTACAAGAAAGTCAGGCTCCTTTGAAGACAAATACAAAAAAATATTACATTGATATTAAGTTCTGTTGTTATTTTACATAGCACTCCTGCTGTTTTTACTGCATTCTAGCGCTGTAGTATTTCTATATTTTGTAATTAGCTCTAAAAGACATGATCAAACCTCCCTCCTCACATATTTTTTTCATTGTCATTAAAGCACATCTGAACTCCTGCAGTTGTCCACTTTCCATTAATGTTCACACCTGACAGCTGTGACCTTGACATTTTAAGGAACAGATGTGACATAAGCTGGGACACCAAGCTGAGATGCCTGCTATTATGATTATTAATACTGCCAAAGGAGAAGGTACCACGGACACGTTTGTTGTATATAATTAGAAAAAGAAAACAAAAGAAAAGGAAAAGTTCTTAGCAATTTATATTCTATAATAGGAAACACTTTGCAAAGTAATTTAGAGAAGATTTGAAATAATAGCTAGGAGTAAAAAATGTTTTTAAAGCTTGAAAGAAATGGGATACATAAAAAGCAAGGGCTTACGTAAGGTTTGAAAGGGGGATGGCTAAGACTCTGACGCCTGTCAGTCTCAGGACTCTTTTTAATCTATATTTAAGAGGAACAACTGAAATCTCATTAGTTTGAATATAGGCTGAGGAAGAGACATTTTGAACCTGCTGGGTTCATGAAGTAAAAGATGTTTGATGTATAGTCATCTCACAAAAGCATTTCTTATGAAAAAAAAACCCATCACTGCATAAGACACTTTATATTTTATAATGTGAAAAAACAATTGCTACAGTCAATATCACAGTCTTCTAAGCAGAGGTCAGTTGGTAATTTGGCACTAGCTTTGTACTGTCTACACTGGAAAACTTCAACGTGTTTTTGTTTCTGCTTAAATAATAGAGAGCTTGTATTTGGTTTATTAATTGCTCTGTTCTGAATTTACTCAATATTTTTTTTTCCACTAGTTGTATAAGATTTTTATCAAAGAGAACTGACCCAAACTTGTGGACACTGAGCTAAGAAATTTTTGCTAGTGTACAGTTTTGGCACAATGTAGTATGGAAAGCTGAGCTACCACGTCAATCAGTAGCTGTTAAAAGATAATTGAACTGATCGATTCTGTAGTTTGTGATCTGCATTTACTCAGAAGTCTTGTTATTTGGCCCTGCAGCACAAATATATAGACAAATTCGGGGAGTTGGTGCCAATGCCATGTTTAGCTAAACTGAAGCTAAGTTTGTGTCTTGCTGGTTGGTGTTTGAGCAGATTATGTGCAGCTTATGTACATTTTTTTTTAGCTTGCATGGTCCCTGAGGAGGATCCACGATTATTGCCTGCTTCCAGTCCCATATGCCAGAAACAGAGGGAGCTTGACAAATGGATGGCAGTGATGATAATTATATTGCTAATGATGATGTCCTTCTGTACAGTGTACAGTGTGTGCCAGTATGCCTACCATGGTTGACTGGCAACATACAGACCTTGATAAACACCAGAAATTATTAATTTTCTCATCCTTGAGCTGCTGTCTCACTGGTCTTTCTTACCATTGGAATGAATCTGATTTAGGATGTGCAATCTGGGACAGATACATAAAAAAATGTCTAAATATTGACTAGTTAAAATAAAAAATAATAAAATCCAGCAAAGTCCCATATTTGAGCAAAAAATAATACAAATTCAACTGAAAAAAAAAAAAAACTAGTGATGATTTCTGAATGGTACATAGTTGAATTACACAATACTATAAAATAAAGTGTGCAGACTATTTTTAACGTGACATAATTCATCACATATTTGAACAAAATGCCATTATCAGCTGTCATGCTGGATTGAGCAAATATAGCAAGTTGTATCACAAAAACAAAAATATCTTTAGATTGTCCTGTCCAAACAGAGCTAGATGGAACTCTAATTATAATTTAGAAAATAATTTTGTTAAATATGTGCTTATTCTTCAATTTTAAAACCTGGGTCCCACCATCATCAGATTTTTAGAATATTTTCTGCTCTGAGTTATAATTAGAGTACCATAAGGAAACTTTGTCCACTTTCAATATCTTTCAAAGTATTTGATATATGAAGCTAAAATATCAGAGCACTCACTGCATATGTTAAAACCCGGGACCATAGAATTTTCATGCAAATTTGAGATGGCCGAGTAGGAAATGTGTGAGAAATTGCTCGATTTGAGATGGAATGACCCACATGTGATCCTACGCAGAGTGCAAGGAAACACATTAACTTGAAAAGACAGGCTGTATTGAGTAGTTTGGCAGGTTTTAAATTATCAAAGTCTTTCAAGGGTTATACAATTCTTGGTTTTTTGTTTGTTTGTTTTTTTTTGTTTTTTTGTGTGTTCGTGGCTAACGAGCTAAAACATCCATTGTATAAAAATTCATTGTCTAAACGGGGTGAAGTGAATTAAGTCTAAAAATCTCCTGCATCATCAAGTTCTCTTTGTTAGGTCCACAGTGCAAGCATACAGATGGAGTCTATCCAGAATTTGCTCTTTAGCAGCTTGGTTTCAGTGTCAGCAGAAGCTTAAATTTATTTCTGCAGTAGCAGAATGATTTGTATATTCCCAGCTTCTAAAGATTTGTTGTTTCCATCACTCCTTCCTCATGTGATGCTCATATATGTTTTCCCTCACTGACTGATTTCATAAGACTTGGCAACTGGTAAAATAAATAAATTACCTTGGTAGTGTGTGGGGGGCTATTTTTGGTTCTTTTTGCAGCTCAGGCTCCCTAGAGAGACTCCATGCTGCACTCAGGATCTATTAACAATTTAACGAGAAGACAGCAAAACTAGGTCACAGACAGCTCATCCCAGCACCATTACAACTGTGTAGCAGCTTCTCCACCACCAGACTGGAAACAGAGATGACAGCATGGAAGAGTGACACTGCTGAGTGATGACTGACTACCTGAGCAGTGTGATGACACACTTGATGGACTAGGCTTTTTTTTTTCACACATTCATTCCAGATTAAAAAAAAGAAAAGAAAAAAATAAACATTATAAAAATAGCTTCTTCTTTTCTTTCCTTTTTTTACTGTACAGGATGTCACACTGAGAACTACAGCTTAGGTACAACCAAGTCTGTGGGTTATGTAAAACATCAGCACTCAAAGCATTAAAACACCACCAAATGAGGCTAAAGGCATGCTAATAACTCTGAGCCTGTACGAAAAGCTTATATAAGCATGACAACAGATTACACATCAGCAAGCCACAAACCAGGTTTTTGGCATTTTGATGTTTACCATGTTTACCATTTTAGTTAGGCATGGTAGTGCAGGGCTGGAATGTAATTTTATTCAAGTAGAGGTATTTGCACTTTTCTTTTCATGTTTCTACTCCAGAACATCTAAGAGGGAAATATTGTACTTTTGACTTCACTATAGTTATCTGACAGGCATTCTCATGGACTTGCCTGTGTCCCTTAAAGAGTGCATGGAGCTTGTCAAGCTGAGACTGATGGCAGATTAACTTTGTAGACAAGCCACTGACTCTGCTTTCACTGCTGTGAGATCAGTTAAGAACTGCACAAAGTGTGGAAAAAGAGCTAGCATTAGCAGATAAACGAACACTTTCAGTAATCATCGTAGCAGATTAGTTTCTCTGGTCAACAAGCTTGGCCAACATGTGTGATTTAAGTAACTTTTAATATACACCAAGCACATTAGTAATGAAAGCTTTAATGATAAATAGGGGAACTCTTGCCATGTTCGATTTAATAAATCAGGGAAGTTGAACAGACTAATTAATTTGTGTTCCACAGGTTTCTGTGCTGAGATCAGTTCTATTTACATTACTCACACTTCCCTTAGGACACCTGCAACAGGCTTTCTAGGGTGTACTCTGCCTCTAGCCCTGTAGTAACTGGGATAAGCTCCAGCAGCCCATAACCCCAAATTTGGTAAGTGGAAGAGAATGGATGGATGGATGGATGGATGGATATATTTTTATGGCTATGCAGGTAATACCCAGCAACACCCCAATTAGTTAATATGCAGGAATGTTTTAAAGACATTAAAAGGTTGGATGACATAATTTCGTGTTTCTAAATTCAGACAAAACTGGGGTTATTGTACTCTTAAATCTTAGAAATATGTCATCTAACCAAATGCTTACTCTGGATAGAATTATCTTAGTTTCCAGTAACACTGTGTGCAAATTTTGGATTCATTTTTGACCAGGATGCATATATTACACAAATATGTAGGACAGCTTTCATGCATTTGTGCGATATCTTTAAAATTTGAACTATCCTGGCCTGGAGTGAATCTTAAAAAACAGGTTCATGTATTTATTACTTTTAGGCTGGACTATTGTAATTGATTATTACCAGGTTTTCCTGAAAAAACTCACTGTAAAGCTTTCATTTGATCTGAAATGCTTCAGCAAAGATTATAGACAGGAACCAGAAAGAGAGAGCATATTTCTCCTATACTGCCTTCTTTTTATTGGCTCCTGTTAAACCCAGAATTGAATTTAAAGTCATTCTCCTCAAATACAAGATGTTGAAAAATATCCGGCCTTATCTTATCTTAAAGAACTCATACCAATAGAGGACTTCGCTCTTGGACTGGAGGCTTGTAAGGTATTGTCTAACAATAATACTTTACAACTTGAGACCACTGTTGTTGTGACTTATTGAATTGGATCTAATTGAACTAAACTGAATCCATACTTCAGCAGCATTTTCAGATTAACATCTGAATCACTTGGTTGACCAAATAAATAAAGTTTAACCAGATGTTTTGCTAATATATCAGCTACCTTTTTCATTTACTTTAATCCTCCTGTAGATAAAAACCATGTCACACAGTGCTCAGGTTCTTTTAATTAGCTGTTTTATTTAAATAAATATTTTACTTCTTTAGAATCAAGATGCAGGCCTGTGTTTCTGAGCTGATTAAACTCTATTACAGTTCTCTCAGAACATCCACTATAAGCATACGATTTTATAGAATATGATTAAATATGATTAAAGATATATATATATATATATATATATATATATATATATAGAGAGAGAGAGAGAGATATATAGATATGCCATCCATCATCCTCACTGTCATCCATTTGTCAATCTCCCTCTGTTTCTGTTTCTAAAGCATGATAATCTGTAAGTTTTGAGGCCCCTCTTCTGTGGAATCAGCTTCCAGTTTGGATTCAGGAGACAGACACTATCTCTACTTTTAAGATAAGAAAACTTTCCTTTTGCTAAAGCATATAGTTAGGGCTGGATCAGGTGACCCTGAATCCTCCCTTAGTTATGCTGCAATAGGAGTAGGCTGCTGGGGGATTTCCATGATGCATTGAGTATTTCTTCTTCAGTCAGCTTTCTCACTCACTGCACTGAATCATACCTGTTATTAATCTCTGTCTCTCTTCCACAGCATGTCTTTATCCTGTTTTCCTTTGGTGGCATTCCCCTTTTAACAGTTTCTTCCTGTTAAAAGGGGGTTTTTCCTTCCTACTGTCGCCAAAGTGCTTGCTCACAGGGAGTCATATGATTGTTGGGTTTTTCTCTGTATGTATTATTGTAGGATCTACCTTACAACATAAAGCACCTTGAGGAGATTGTTGTTGTAATTTGGCGCTATATAAATAAAATTGAATTGAAAACTGAACTGAAATTAAAGCACTCAGCGACGGCTTCAGATGAAGCTGCTACCATTTTCTCTTGTACTATAAAAAAATGCCATTGTTTAATGGATTGTGTTGTCAAGTGCTGATTCACTAAACCTCTCAAACTCATTAAACTCCAGCAGATATGCTGTGCCCAATGGAAAGTGTCTTTCTCACATAAACATGTAAAACAGCATATTTTCAATATATGGAAGGAGCAGTGTGCAGTATTTTCCAGCTGGAGTCATTCAAGTGAAAGTAATAACAGATCAGCATGGTTTTCCCAAAGAGTATTAGTATGCATTAGGCAGAGTCTGTGTAAAACACTGTACTCCTAGCCTTAAAAAAAGAGCAGTTGTAAACACTGAATAAATAATTTAAAACAATAATAAGCAACACCGTGCTGCACTGTTGCACGGAATAACTATAATGTATCTCCAGAAACCTACAGAGATTAGAGCCAGCTCGCGTTCTTCCATCCTGTATGCCAGAAATATCCCAGTGGAATTTAAAAACACTCAGCTTCTGTCGGTATTTTCTCCCAAATGGATGATGCTGTTATGATATGAACTGCTAAGTGGTGTGGCAAATCATTTAAAAAAAAACTAACTAACTAACTAACAACCGGATGAATGAATCTCATATCGCTTTAATAATTATTTAAAGGTCATTTGCTGATTCTGATTTATACATAAAGGTTAAGAGAGTCATTTACTGTTCTCATTCAGAGAAAGGTAATACCACTATACTGGAGATTGGAAAGTCAATAATCTCCAAGGGGCATGATATGGGTAATGTGATGGTTTTAAAACTTGATAGATAAATCAGGATTTCCCTTTCAATTTAGGGTGACTTTGCATTTTATGTCTAGCAATGACCACAAGCGAATTATAGCACAGTTTGAGAATAGTTCTTCTTATCAAAGATTATTTGTAGTTCCCCAGAGAAGCGATGAATGATATTTTGGGAACCTTGGAGTAAACATGTACATCTGTAAGGTTCCCTACAAATCCCATCTTGGTAATTTAACTGCAGTCAGTTTTATTTTTTCCTGCATTGACCTTTCCCATCCCACTCTCCCCCGCTGATGTTTGTCATTTTCCATGTGCAGAAACCAGGAATGCCACCAAAAGCCTGCTTGCATTTTTGCTGAATTACAAATTACTTTAGTGTAATCTCTGTTCATTGTTTAAAGCAGGATTAGGGTTAGTGTGCACATCTCATATAGAGAATTGGAGATTGAATTGACCATTAAATTGACATTTATGGTCAATGAGCAAGAAAAAAACACATGGAATCAATAATATTTTAATTAAAATTTATTTGAACATTTTCTCCCAGTTGCAGAGATTTTTTCCTCTAATCATCACTTTAGTCCACATCTCTATCACCTCATCGGTGTTCAGTCAGCAAAAAGGACTTTTAGGGAAAATCTATCCCTGAATGCTTTTCCCCACTCAGCTTGCTGTCCTTTTTTACACTGATCAGCAACTTCTAACACTCTTATCTCATTAATTTAATAAATAAAGACTCTAGTCCACTTTGGATGATGAAACTAAATGCTTTGCCAAGCAGCAATGATAGCCACCACCCTTGATGTAATTAAAGTATGAGGTAGGTGAACACAACAGGAGACCACTTAAATGTTGATGCACTGATTGAAGGACAAAACAGGATATCCCCTTTAATATGGCCTTGTGGCCATCTTTCAATAATTACATTTTCAAGCAGATTTTAAACAGATGACTAAGAAATTGCCATTTAATCATCCACACACTGTACACCCCACAGCCCACACGCAACAACATGCTTAAAGTGAATCATCACAATGAAAATGACTTTGATTTAAAAGGCTAGTCAAATCCTAAAAAAACTGTAATGTCAAGCAGCACTTAAGCACCGTGTGCTGCGATTAACCTGCAGCAAAATTACAGAGACATTACAAGAAAATCAGATTTCCACTTCTGAGTACAGTATTGTAGACATTAGCTTTTAGCAGCTGGAGGTGTCCACTAAAAGCTGCTACACAATTTGACACCAGGGCTAAATCTGTTTTATTGCATTGCGAGTCTCAGTTGTGTGGCTTTGTCCATCTTCCTCATGGTTATTATTGCACAGTGCATCATGACATTGCACACCAATAAGTTAAAAAGATCCGTTCATGTCCAATTCACAGTCACAGGATGTATTCCAGCTGTCATACATCCTGGATGGGTTACTAGTCTATCACAGACAGGCAGCCATTAAGTCTCTCTCACCAGAACCTAACATATTCCAGATAAGAGATCAACACATAAAATCACTGCCTACTGATCAGTCTGTTTTCCAGAAAAAAGTGGAAAACCAGAGGAAGCTGGAGTCCCTGGAGAGAATCCGCACAGGAAAACTACATTCCCCAGCATCTTCATTATATGTGACAACTTTGCTAATGACCTCACCACTGTGCTACCAACACTGTGCACCGAGAAATCAAAAAGGTGATATTGTGAAAGCGAAAAAGTGAACCGTCTGAGACTACTGCCTGAATGCAATGCGAAGTCATAAGTAACATTAGTCTCTGTAGTTAGTGCCAGGGTGAGGAAGACCACATAGCTGTCCTACAAGTTTCTTTATTTACCACAAGTCTGAACACTCAATTGCAAATTACATTATTTATTCCAATTTACTCAGTGCAGACCGGCAGTGAGGGGTGTGATTAGCACTGGATCCTGGGTTTGAATTGACCATCTGGCCGGGCCCTTTCTGTGTGGAGTTTGCATGTTCTTTCTGTGGGTGCTCTCCAGGTACTCTGTCTTCCTAATCAATCCTAGGGGTTGGTTAATTGGTGATTCTAAAATGGCCATCGGTGTGAATTTGAATGCTTGTCTGTCTCTCTGTGTTAGCCATGGTGATCTATCCATGGTCTACCATTTGCCCTATGTCAACTGAGACAGACTCCAACTCCCCTGTGACCCTGAATTAGATAAGCAGCAGAAAATGGATGGATAATTTAATGCAATCCATTCAGTAGTTGTACTATCACAGTGACAACTTAGCTTGTGTTGCAAAAAGGTAGACATGTTCCTGGTGGGTGTTGGACTTTGCCAGCAGAGGCCTGTGCTACAAAGCAGTATTTCATCTTATCCAGAAATCTTCAGGGTTAACTCTGGGTTTTCTGTACAACAAAGGTTGTTCACTTCTTACTGGAATACATTGCCATGGTAACTGGAAACCTGTTTCAGAGCAGGTTATGTTCCAGATAAGAGATCAAAACATATGAAATCACCGCCTTTAAGTCTGTTTTCCAGAAAAATAGCATCACCATTCCTGGAATATCCCCCAGACCTCTGGGAGAGTAAGAGGCACTAAAGGTTTTCAGTCTTTGTGTTTCCCTGATAACCATTAATAATAACTATAGATTATTAGATGAAACTGTATTCCTTTGTTTTTTCTGTTATTAAACAATTTTACTACAGTTTTAGTGTTCTATAAGCATTAATATGTGATCCTAAAACAGGACAACTACAGAATAATTGTTGATATATCAAGTTTGTACATAGACTACGGCTACATCTGTGGCGCAGTGCTAAGTGGCTGGGAGAATTAGCACCTCTAAGTGCAATGGCCATGGCTCTCAGCCATAAAACGATGGCTTACCTGCTCAAGTTTAAGAAGGAGTTCATGAGTAGGAAGAGAGCAAAGTGGGGGAGAGACCTAGAGTACAGTACTGCATAGTACCAGTCTGTTGCCATAAATAGAGAGCTAAGCATGAAGGTGAAGCAATTTACTCATTGATCTACATTCCTCCGTGGCCGCATATTGTGGGCAGTAACTTAAAGAACGAGTTTGGGGATACATGTGGTGGAAATGAGTTTTCTTCAAAAGGTGTCTGGAGTTAGAGATAGAGTGATGGGCTCAGAATAAACCCACTATTTCTATACATGGAAAGAAGCCAGTTTGAGCAGGCTCTGACATCTGAGCGGGATCACTGATAGAACATGGGGAGCGCCTCAGTATCTCTCCAGACAAGCTGGAAGATGAAGATGGAAGAGATGGAGCTCTAGGGCTCCACTCAGACTGCTGCCTCACAACACATCCTTGGAAAAGTAAAAGAAAATGGATATTTACTATAAAAATGAAGAACTTAAGTATTTTCATGGTAGATTTTGGTTTTAACAGTGGTTTATCTGCTTAAACTGTACAGTGGCTTGCAAAAATATTCGGCCCCCTTGAACTTTTCTACATTTTGTCACATTACAGCCACAAACATGAATCAATTTTATTGGAATTCCACGTGAAAGACCAATACAAAGTGGTGTACACGTGAGAAGTGGAACGAAAATCATACTTGATTCCAAACATTTTTTACAAATAAATAACTGAAAAGTGGGGTGTGCGTAATTATTCAGCCCCCTTTGGTCTGAGTGCAGTCAGTTGCCCATAGACATTGCCTGATGAGTGCTAAATAGACTAAATAGAGTGCACCTGTGTGTGATCTAATGTCAGTACAAATACAGCTGCTCTGTGACGGCCTCAGAGGTTGTCTAAGAGAATATTGGGAGCAACAACACCATGAAGTCCAAAGAACACACCAGACAGGTCAGGGATAAAGTTATTGAGAAATTTAAAGCAGGCTTAGGCTACAAAAAGATTTCCCAAGCTTTGA
>VUQG01018503.1:3368-13644 GCA_015106755.1 Etia nguti
GAAAAAAAAAAAAAAAAAAAGACTAAATGTCAGTAATGAAGGTTTTTCTTGAAGGTACAATGATAAATTACATTGGTTAAGAAGTAGTTATAATAACAATGGCATACTGGTTAAATAGGAAAGATATCTTTTCCTAAACCCGACCAGGTGAATGTGGCATATCTTAAACTTTAATCAATGCCGCTTACTTTACATATATAATCTTTTAATTTAAAAAAATCTCTTGAAATCCAAACTAATTCTCTCTTGTACTTTTCTGACTTCTTGCAAGTTTGCTCCTAAAAGCCCCCAAAACCTCTGGTCTCTAAGTCTTACAAATGTATGTTTCATTTTAAGCATTTTAGCTCTGTGCAACATTTGGTGCCTTAGTAAGTATTTTCAGTAGTAGGATGTTATTCGTGGGATTAACTGTCACTGGAATATTCCCCATGTGCATGGTAATGAAAGAACATTACACTCAGTTCAGCAGTGTCGCTCATTTATGGATCGTTAAGTCACGTTGGTTTTTGAACACTGTATATAGCAGAAATAACGAAGCTACGCATGCAGAACTTGGATGAAAAGGTCATTTTATTGTTGGCCTCGTCTGTTCATGTTCATATTTTTTATTGTTAGAAAAGTAAAATAATATCACCATACTTCCATACTGTATTTTCCAAATGCATTTCATATACAAAGGCATGATTTTAGCAATGGTTTCTTCAGCGCTAGTGTGAAACTCTAAATGTGAAGTACTTCAGCCACAGGTTCTTCCAAGTGCATATAGTTACAACTCCAATGATTCAGTGAATAGATGGAACAAAGACATGTAGTTGAGCATCCTCGTCTCTGACAGAAACAGATTCTTCCACACCTCTCCCTGTTCTGCCTGAAGGCTTCTCACAGGTATGATTTCTTGCCCTCGGTTTGGGACCTGAAAATGAGAATCTCCAAATTAGAAGTCAGAGAGTCGTGTCGGAGCCTGACCCTGGATTCTCACCTCCTATCCAGTCGGACCTGTGAATACTAGATCTGATCTATGTGATTCTGCCATCCCTCTCCGGTCTCCTCTCAGCGCTTGTCTAATATTTTTTTTTCTTTTATTTGTTTATAATAACCTCTGTTATGATTCTTTTTTTTCTCCACTTTCTTTCTCCTTGTGTTTATGCCCCAGCTTGCTATTTTATTGGACAGCCCCACACGTTCACTTCAACCATCATTGTTCATAGTACATTTACTGTAAGTACAATCGTATCTTATACAATCCTGTAGACGCAAGTAAAATAACTGACATATAATCTTAGTCTAAAATGCAATATATTTAGCCACAAACTTGTTTAAACTATTTGCATCTTGAAACTATATTGATTTTTAGGACAGATGGTGATGATGCATATGTGAGTGCACCCTGCAGGGTTCCACAGTGACAGGTCTGGGACCTAGCAGCCCATTACCACACATGTCCTGTCAGGGGGGCTCCGGTAGCAATCGGTGAGGTCTCAGCCTCGAGACCATCCATCCTGAGCAGAGAGCTGCTCCTCGGGAATCCAGCATAACACAGCCAGACTTCTCGCCCTTAGTGCTCTGGGATGAGCTCTGTCCACAAGGGTCTGGGAGTGAGGCGGACGCTGGCTCTAGATGGGAGGGGAACAGAGGAGTGGAGATTGTAAGGGTTAGCAAAGCATTAGCTGGCTCTGCTGGAGAGCTGGCCCTTTTGAACCAGGCAGTGACTGAGTAGTATTGCCTGGGGCTAAACGCGGCACCTTTGACAGTGTCAGTGTGGCACTACAGCGGCGGGCCAGCTAGATGCTTCTGCTACATTAGACACCAAACGGTTGTTTGTGCCTATGCTCACGCTGACTTCGAATGAAGGATTATGATGCACGACAGCCACATATGGATGGGGAAAAAGAAGGATGACAGTAAACTGGGGGATTTATTCTCCACTTTATAATGTTGATAAAAGGAGAAACCAATTTTGAAAACTTTTTTTTTGTTAATGAAAAGTTTGTTTAATAAACATAATGCATAAGGAATTTCCCAAGACTTCGATTAGAGTGCAACTTGGAGGTTTTTTCTTCATTAATCACAATTTAAATACATTTTTATAAAAAGACAAATGAGCCTAAGAAATGTGTGACATTTAACCAAAGTGACAAAGAAATTAAGACAAATAAAGGGCAAAACAAGTTCCTAACCCTAATTTTCTTTCCCCCCTTTTTAACTTTATTATTTAATTACCCTAAGTGAATGAAATGTTGCACAGATACACACAGAGACTGCAAATGGCACACATGTTGACTGATATTGAATGCATAAAGACTGGTGTGAGTGTTTAGTCACTGATCTTGTTATGAGACTCATTTCTTTTGCATTTATGTGCTGTCAAACATGCCCCTTAAACTGACTATCAAACATAAGACTTGCAGAGATTATTTTTAATCATTAATTACCATATAAATGAATAGCAACAAGAGGTGAGTTGCTTTTTAAAGGACCCTTGATTTTAAGATAAGGGAAAATCAGAATTTCCTTACTACTTTAAATATGGAAGATTTGGCAAATATACCTAAACAAACATTGAATTTAAAGGCATAAAAAATGTGATGAACGAGGGATACTGCTGTTTTTCTTGAGCAGATTTGTGTATCTGCTGTTTTTGATATAGGTATTTGTATATCATTTTGTATAGGTTCCACTTTACATTATGTTATTTATTATTTGGGGGTTTTTTTTGCATGTTAATATCTTGCAAGTTTGCACAGCTGCTAATTTGGCCTGGAGAGGTTATGATCTAACTGGAACTTTTTGGCAAATTAAAGGTAAAAAAAAGAACGCAAATAAAATACGCAAGAAATTTTATTTCATCTATCTATTATTTTATTAAACTACCTCTATAACATTATTAGTAAAGCAGTATTATCATCATCACGTTTTTCTCGGGGTGCTGCATTCACGTTTGATGCGTTGAATGAACATGCGTCTACTTCCTATACCAGCAGCCCATTATATAGAAAGCAGACTGGCACTCTCTCACACAAACACACACGATAACCATTGACAGGCTTCTCTCATCACATTTGAAAAAAAAAAAACCATGCTGCTAATGGGGGAAAGAGGGACATGAAATCACTTTCAGCGGGACATAAAAGCGGCATTGTGAAGTGGCCTGGTGGTAATTACACCACACAGACCCATACTGAAGGAAGCTATTTAGCAATATGGCCCTGGCCTGGGCCTGCGCTGCTGATCTCATTTGGATGCATTAATTAGCTTGCTCTGAGCCTCGGAGCTGGGTGTTAACGCCGCAGCCCACTGCTTGGCTGGTTGGTTGGTTAGTTAGGATGACTAACATGACAGTCTGTTCAGCTCTGTTGTGAATCTACAGGCCTCCTGAACTTCCTTACACCTCGCCATCTACCCCTCCTCCTCCTCTAGCCTATCAGTCAAAGACAGCTGGGGCTACACAGAGGCCACGACTGCTATTCACCGCATTCAGCACGGTGGCAGCCACGGCGGCACAATACACAGCCTGTCTCATTTGTAGATGCAATAAAACCTACCACATTTTGTTTGTGTTTTAAAATTGGCCCGATCACAAAGATTCAATTTCTGCATTGCCGATGAGGTAATGCGAGAAATTTTAGGTCGCACAGGAACCAAGCAGATCAAGAAATGTAATAATTAAATAAAACAAATTCTCTCAAGTAACTTTAGTAGTGGAAACCAATAATAAAAAAAAATGTCACTTTATTTTCAGTGTGAAAGTGCCACCTCTGAAAGGCACACAAGTTCTCCTTTTAGTTAGCTTTAATTAAATTACTCCAACTAGAAAGGCAGAACCTAGCATACAAATTCACACAACCTTGTTTGTTTACCTCACTGCCCAAAAAGAAACTACAAACAGAAGCTAACACAGTTTGAGGCTGCTGTGTTGTATTGTTTTACCAGATTACATTCCGCATTTCTTTCTCTCATATGAAGGTACCTTTGTAGCATGAACACAGCCATAACAACTGTAGTTTATGAGTAATTAAGCTTCTCACACATAGTTTAATGGCAATATGTATGAAAGAAAAAGGAGGCTGTATTCCATCCTCAGAAACACGGCTGCTTATGTCTTACAACTCAGAACTTTTTAAGTCGTCTAAAGTACCATGCTCTTTTTCACACCAGAGCTTTTTTGAAGAAGGTGTGAGTTTTTCAAATACAGGATGTCTTATTTTTAGAATTCAACTCGACATTTTCTCCTGCTTGTGAGATTGGTGCTTTTTTCGGTGGCTTAACAGTGAAAATGCACCACAGTCACATGTAAAAACTCTGCTCTGCATGGCGATGTGAAGGCCAGCGCGCAACCTCATGTGTTGCATTAAGGAACAATTAAGGATGCTCAAGGAAACCCCCTTCACTCTTGACAATCGACCACATCAGAGACACGCTTTGTTCTACATGCTCATGTGCCAAAAACACGCTTACTGTTAGATTTACAGATGATATTTCAGAAACTACAAGAGAACAATACTGTTGTGTGGCAGTATTTCTTTTGCCCTACTAGGAGAAAATAATGTTTTCATGGTATTTAAGCCTGATGTGTAACGACTGCATTTTGTCCCCAGTTCACTTGACCATTTTCATTCCTAAAATATCAAGCAGTTAAACTATGTGTTGTCAGAGAAATAGAAGAGTGCCTCACTCAGCGTAAACCCGAGCGGAGAAGACACAAAGGCCATGGTGGCATATGCTGAAGGTGAGCCATGCGTGTCAGCTAGGTCAGGCAGCAGTAGGTCATTTCCATAAGGTGCCGATGGAGCAGGTGATAGGAAGGTGCTGGCATGAGCAGGACAGAAGTAATGGGGCAGATGGACCTGTCTTGCACTGACCATGTATTCCTGCAACCCACTGGGGCCCCAGGAGGGGGCTGAGCAGGCTCCCAGAAAGGAGGGTGTCCCACTGACACCCTGGCAATGAGCCCTGTCCAGTCTTGGCCTGTACCCATCTCTATAGCCCCCCGCCCCCCCGCCTTCACCCAGCCTCCCTCAGCACCCCACCCTGCAAAACACCCTAAACGCTGACCAAGCCCTCAGGGCTCAGGCCAGCCTCCTGGGCTAACAATGGTCCAGACAACGAGCTGCTCCCTGGGAAGATCATTCCAAGTGAGTATGCCAAGGTTTGATTTTTGCAGGAGGGCGTATCAGTACTGCACATACGCAGCTATGTTTTGAACGCCATTGCAGCTCACCTTAAGGAAAAGTTACTGCACTCTACTAGCATTGCAGAGGCATGCTTCAAATTCCCGTAAATGTATTTGTTTTCAATGTGAAAGAGTAATCTGTTTATGCAGATGTAACTTCTCATCTTTTTATCTGCTTCTTTGGAGGTCCAGTCATTTTCCGTTATGTGGCAAACACACACAGCTTGAGCTGTGAATTTTCTTTGCAAGGTGACATTTCCTGGCTATGTGCAAATAAAGCACACACAGAAACTCTGTCACAGACAAAGACTGAGGTAGATCTTTGAGAAAGAGATCTCATAATTTCCTATGAAAGCAATTTAAAACAATAAAAATATAGTTCGAGCATTTAAAAGTTGATTAAATAATTATGAAGTTATGATTAAAGGATGGCTTTTTTAAAATTTCGGCTTATCTGGTAAGGTTTAGTTGCCAGGGCAGTGCAGGTAGGGGGTCTGAAATCTCAAGTAAGCACTTCAAACTATTATTCCCCAATAGAAACTCAATTTGCACCACACAGGATTACAAGTTGTATTTATCGACCCATAGCTGCCTCTCTGCAGCAGCCTGAAGCTTGGTTAAATCATGAGGGAGGAGGATGGTAGGGGGTTGCAGAGCAGTAGATTGGCGATAATTGGTTGAAGGACAGTATACAGTAATAAAGGGTCTAAATAGCCAGGATTGTTCCTGTCATGTTTCACCACTTCTATTTCCATACCAATTAAACCTTGTTGAAGCTGCCGTGATGAGAAAATGGAGGTGTAAAAGATTTGGAATAGCTAAACACATCAAAGCAATGCTCCACTTTTATTTATGCAACTTCTTCTTGTGGAAATTAAGTCAAAGTTTAACACTTTTTGAAGCTATTTATCCAATGTGTCTTGACTGTTTTGCACTTTGGATTCAACAATACTGTGCACATTTTGGTGTACCACAACACTTGGAGAAAAAAAAATAGATAACGTATGCCTTATTCAGAATGTGCACTGGCTTTCAGGTTTCATTTGAAGTCAGATTTCTGATTGAGATATGGATTATCTTATTTTATTCACTGACAGAGCTCAAAAGAGAAAGAGAGTAAGAGATGAGCAGAGGGACAGAGAGATTGAGTGGTAGACTCATAGGTAAATGGAGATCGGAAGGAGCGAATGGAGATGGATCTCTAGAGATATTCTCTAGCTCTGCCGTCCCGTGATGAGCCACCTATAATCCACGAGGATGGCTATGTCTCATTTCAAAGTAAGATGGAGGGCTGTGTTGATTCCACTCGGCTGAGAGGAGATCTGATTTAAGTTTTGAATGTGAGAGTGTGAGCTAGCCCACCCCAATTTCAGTGCAGATGAAATTGGCTTTGGTGCATTATATTCTTTTGCTGCCCAGCAGACCGTGCCGGGTGCAGTGTTTTGTCACACTGTGACAGATAAGGAATATAGGGTTGGTGTCACAGGCACCTGCACAGCTAGAGGGCATGCCCATACATGATGCCACAGTAAACCGTGGCCTAGTTTAAGTTTTCCCCCCATACAATTACATCTTCATCTGCAGCAGATCATCCAGAAACCACAAATCATTTACTCATTTCTGTTCATTAGACACAGTGTGTATAGTAGTATAGTATTAGTATAATATAGTATTATCAGTGCAGGTGATTCTTATTAAAAAGAAATATCCCGATTAGAATGTAAAGAAATCAATTTGGGGACTTTTTTCCATTTTCATGCAAATTAATAAATATCAACAAAACACGATGCAGACAATTTCCAAAGCTCAACATTAGAATAGTACAACCAAACTCTTAATTAATGCAAAATAGTGTGCATGGCTATCTCTTAAACCAATCGTGTTTTGCTGACATATTCAAGGAAATGCATGAAATTAGAACAACTAAACTAAACTTGAGGAGAATAGTTGGGGTCTTGAAATGGGGAAGACAGAGTTTTTAGAATTTAACACTGGCACACTTGGAGACTTCTGACCTCCAATATAAATAGTGCATGTCAATGATAGGAGTTCTTTCTGAAGAAAATAAAATACTTTGACAATCTCATTTGTTTTGCAAGTACTAAACGCTCATGAAATATCACTTAAACTGGTGATCTTTCAGTTCTGGAGTAGATTTTATTTAATTTTTTTTAACTGTTTAACCTATTTTGGATCAGCAGTTTATGAAAAGCTAAACTGACCATCTGCAAGCAGCAACCTTAGCAAACAGGTAGCAGAGTGGTATTTTTCCAGTCTTCCATCTACCAAATGCCAACATGACTTTTAAGTAAGAAACACCATTAGGAGTTTTCTTTCACGTGCCAAGGATATATTTGTAGTAAAAATAAAAATGTAGCTACCGTAGAAAAGAATCTACATAGAGTAAAATTTTGATTTTGAGACTGTTTAAGGATACATCTGCTGTCATTTTTACACTGTGCATTACACTGTATATCGTTCAAAGATCATCTAAAATTTAAAAAACGCACAGCTACATGCGGTGGACGACTGGTGTCTTCTGAGCGTTTGAGAGGAAGGAGACAGGTCAGAAGAAGCCAAGACGCCACATCTGAAGAGCGCAGTGCCCCCCATATTGGCGAAGCAGGAGTCCCTACTCCGGGCCCGTGTTTACGTTTCTCTTCAAGTGTTTCCCCCCACGGCACTCCATCCAATTCTGCTCAACAAGGGAACATGAGGCAGCGGACTAAAATGAGAGTGGGCTCATGAATGGAGAAGGACAAATTGACATGTGGCGTTTTGTGAGGTGAGTGCCCAACCTCTCGACCGCTGATTACCATTCGCTAATGAGCACTCCTGTTTGTGTGTGTCTCTGTGTTTCCCTCTCCCTGCTTCTCTGCTGAGGGCTCCTTTTTCCTCTCCAGCTTTGTGCAGCTCCAGAGTGGCCGATGGACCATAGGTGCTCTGTTAATAGGGAGACGCACACATCAGTAATTAAAGCAGTAGGGGGCCTTGTACTATACCAAGTCCCCCCAATCCCCCTTTTTAAAGGACGCCCTCCCCATATAACTCAATCCCGCCTGCCGAATTGATCATTGTGCGAGGCCAGTTTTGCCCCTGGCAGTTTTGTCACTTTCTAATGATGCTTTTCAGAGATGCAAGGCCGGGGTCCTACCAGCACCATGACCATTTGTGACGAAACGCTATCTTCACGCCAGGCTCACAACATCGGACCAAAATCCTTGCATTCACTCACAAGAAAACTCACCGACAGGTTGCTACACACAATACAAACAAATGCACAAAATGCATCCACTGCCCGCTGCTGAAAATCACAGCATACTGAACTGAAACTCAAGTATGTGACTCATGCCGCTAAAGACTATGAGAAGGAAGCAATCTCCAAACCCGATAACATATTTTTGCTCCCTAACTGGCCAGGAAAAGAAGAAATCACAGTGTATGATGGAAAACAATAACTTACAGTTAAAAATGCATGCAAGTAATGGACAGTTTTAGGTTAGTGAACCAGTCTGATGGACCATATATATCCTTCAGACTAATATATAAATAAAAAATATGAGAAGAAATATCATACATGTTTGTACAAGTCTGTTATCTTTCAGGCCCGGAAATGCTGCCACAGGTTTTGAGCCCATTTCTGACACAGTGTCCTGTATATCTGTAATACACAGCAGATTCCCTCTCTAGCTTCCTTGAATCATCCCTGTTTGTCTATATGTCCCCAAGCCTCTTTATTCTGTCCTCAGCAGGCAGCAAGGATCCACTGGGAATGTCTCTCACTTCTGGCCCAACTTATTTAAAGTGAGCTAAAGACAGCAGGGAATTACAATGACAAATGTCTATTTTTGGAGGTACTGGAAAAAACCAGCTGTTTTTTTTAATTTTCACACATTTTTTTTTCATTAATAGAAAAAATTCAAGTCAATTCATAACGAATTAAAACAATTACCATGATTATCACATTTCATTACAATTTTAAATCTGCTCTGGGGTGGCATCAGTCTTTAAGAAATGCCAGCGTTATCGATCAGTCGTGTTCCTTCTCCTTCTTTCACACTGACGCCACTTGTAGCTGTAGTTAATAGGGTGGCGTACCCTATTTAATTAAAATAACCCAGCCGAGGTGTTTTAACATGGCATTCTGCTTCTCTGAGCCATGTTTGTTCTGTTTCCTGCCCTGTTCAGCTCCCCCCTTATCTCTTAGACCCCCTTGAGTATGGCGTTTTACATTTCTGTTTGTAAAACTGTCAACACATCCACTGGCTGTACTAACGTGTGATTTAGCGCCAACAGAGAGGAGGGATAGAGAGTGAGAGAGAGGCAACTGCATGAGATCTTGCACATTCTCAAAGTGGAATATTTTTTCACTGTTATCCCCCTAAACCCCAACTCCACACCCCAAAGATGCCTTGATGTTTGTGAAGAGCGTCTTTTTACCCTTTAACAATCGCGTACCCTCTCTTACTTTTCTCATGTTCACTTTATGTAGCATTCATCGCCAATATTTAACGCTACCGATGCCTTTCATTTGAAATTAAATGTGACGGGAGGGCCATGAAGCACCCGTGTCGAGGCGCAAATCAAATTAATGACTGAAAAGAACGTAAATCGCCTTATGTACAAAACCTTCATGCTGTTCTACTCGCAGAAAGTTCAAAATGAAATAGCAATGTTCAAAATTAATTGGTTTAATGTGTGTCACTGAATTGTGTGAGTGAAGTTTACACCTGTCTCACTCCTGTCAAATCAGAGATCGCCCGTCATAGTTAATAGGTACCTGGGGGAAGGGGTGACATATCAGGACCAGAAAAATAAACAGCAGCTATAAATCCTGCAACAAGAATCCCTTATGGAATCGGCTTATCTGTACATGCACAGCTCTGCCCCACATAAATGCACGCTCCCTACACAAAGCTTAAAAAGAAAAGAACAGTTCCAAACCAAATGAATGAAACATTTACCTCAGTCAGATTCTCATCAAGAGCAGAAATGCTAATTAAATTGCTCGACACGTCTATAAAAGACAGACAGGAAATAAACAAAAAGCGGTTAAAAATTATTTGGCAAGGGAAAAAAAATTGCACCTGCATCTGTTTCTACCAG
>VUQG01018503.1:20808-48539 GCA_015106755.1 Etia nguti
CGCATCTTCCTCTTGATATGCTTCTGACATAACGGGGAGCCAAGAAGTGACAGAGGTATTTCGGCATTCTTTTGCGACTTGTTTGTGTTGGTGTGCCACTGCCGTTACGCTGTTGAAGCCATTGTAATATCACAGGCACAGCGCTAGGAGCGACAACCCCCTCGGGAGGATGTTTGTGTCGCTTGAAGTCGGGACGACGTTAGAAAATGTTTGAGTTGCTCTGGTGTGCATTAAGTGAAACGTCCACTGTTAGCTGCAGCTTCATTTTTAGCTGTAAGCGTGAACGGAAGACCTAGCAGGCGAGTTTACATTAGCAGCTGAAGAAGGAGAACTTTGAACACTAAATGTTGCACTGACCACGGGCCTCACCTGCTAGGTGCCAAACATAGAGAGACCTGCAAGAGGTTTATGCTTTGACACTCCACACGCTAAGATAATCTTTGCAGAGTTAGTCACTTCTAGTCCCACTTAGTGGCTTTTGTAACCTTTTTGCATTCTAACAATTAAATGATAATACTCGAGGAGCATCTACATCACAAGGGTTCATTAACGGGGACCAACAGGTGAACTCCACCTGTGTGTGTCTGTGCCAGTTTTCACTGCGCTGCAGTGTTAAAATGCTCAGTGAAAGGTCCTTCAGGACATGTATTTATGAGGCAGCTCATCTCAGTTGCGAGAACAACCAACTTGACCTCATAACTTATTAATGGCCCCCAGAATGCAAAATGAAGCAACTCAGATGCTAAACATCGACCCGATGCTGATTTCAGATCTGTCCTTCAAAGGAGGTCACTTGTCTTTACTTTGTTTGTCTTCTGCTTTATTGTTCGGGGACCTGAAAAAACAAGTCCTCACTACTGAGATAATGCTGCCTTGCATGCACCACACTGTTAAATGACTTTTTTGGGGGGAGGGGGGCTAGATTATAAGGTTACAATTTAAAACATGTTGTTTGATCTGAAGGTTTTTTTTAAACATCTGTTATTTATCCAGTTTTTTAAAGTGCTCTCAGTGTGACAAGCACCTACAGATGAGGAGAGAATTATTAGTCCCCAAACTGAAAGTTCTCTCGAAATCTTCCTGAATGCTTTTTAACAGAGTAAGGGATTTTCAACATCCCAATTCTAAAAATACTAGTTCACTTTAGATTTCCAAACAATAACAGTATAATTTCTGGGTTTAAAAAACACCCAAAATGACCAGGGTTATTAGCCCCCTGAAAACTGACCTTTTTTTGAGCCATAGCACAAACCACTGCTGTGCAATGATGTGCTTTAACGTTGCTCAAAGCTTGTAAAATAAAATTAAAACTGAGGTTTATCTTCCAATTTACACACAGTATAAACACTTCAGCAAAGGTTTGAGATCACACCTGTGAAAGCATCATGACAACAACAAAATAAATCAGTTAACTCGGAAAAAAAAAAGAGTTGTTGATGCTCACAAAGCAGGAGATGGATATTCAAAGTTATGACACCGTTTCCAAGTGTCAAGAACTGGAGTGAGAAGTATCATCAAGAAACTCAAAGAGAGCCACACAGTACAGAATAGGCCCAGCAGAGGTAGGAGGAGAAAGATTTCAAAGACTCTTGAAAGAAAACTAGTGATTAATGATGTGTTTAGACTCCAGAACAACTGCCAAGATGTAAGTGAGTGACTTAACCAAGTCTGGAATTGTAGTCTGAAAGAAAAAAATCACTTGAAACCTGCACAAGAGTGGACTGCAAGGTTGCAGATCAAGATAAACTCTGCTTTTGCAGAAGAGACACCTTCAAGACAGAGTGAAGAAAGAGAAACATTATGCATGCTGGAAGCACGTTCTTCCAGCGTATAAAATGGTAACTAGAGCTCTTTAGCCACAAAGACGCTTTAGTTTGGAGGAAGATGGGAAAGGTGTAAAACCCAAAGAACATCGTCCCCAGTCCCCACGGTAAAACGCGGCGGTGGGATTATTATGCTGCGGGATGCTTCGGTGCGCCTGGAACTGGGAATTTCATCAAGGTGGGAGGAATCATGAAGAACGAAGGACATACGAAGATTCTGAAAGAAAACCTCAAGCAGCCAGCACCAAAACACAATAGCAACACAATACATATGTCAGTCCTGGTGAAGAACTACTTCCATAAGAGCAAAATGAATGCCATTAAGAATCTGTGTGGGAATTTTCTTGACAGACCTTTTACTTGTTAACTACGACTGAGTGTCCTCAAATTTCCCAGTTAGTCATGCGTGATACCCAAATCCTAAAGGTTAACTTACCTAAACAGACTCTAGCTTTAATGTCATTTAATATTAGTGATAACACCCATGCGTTTATTGATGTGAAATGTCTAAATGTCTTCTGTGTTTATGAAAAATTTAAAGAATGGATTATATCTACCCCACAGTTGTGTTTCAGTGATATTACTTATAATGCAGAAAAGCTCGAATGACTTTTATAATAAATACTGGAAATCGATAGTGATGTCAGACTGAGATATGTCTCAGAATGCAAACACTGGTGCAGAGATTTTGTGAAAACGACCATAAATTGTAAGTCAGTCCAAGTGTTTCATTTATCCACTCTTTCCGTCATTATTTTCTGCATTCTCGTGCTACCATTAAAAGGCACTGCAGGGGAAGATGGAGGTCCAAAGTGTTGTTCAGCAGCCTGAGCCCTGCCCTCTGGGCTCTCCTCGGTCAGGGGCCAATCAGCAGAGTGAAGTGGATGACAGACAGATGGATGCCAGTGGCAGGCCTTCCACTGACAACCACAGTAAGGATGCACAGCCGGCAACGCAGAAAGACGACAAAAAAGTGAGTTGCAGGCTCCCACTGCTACACATCTGCAGGCGCTGGGTCTGGGTGTGTCTGTACATGTGGGTATATGTGTTGAGTGATGAGATCCTGCCTGTCTGTTGAGCCATGTGGGAAATATCCTGTACTTTGAGATAAAGAAACAGCGTGTTTTATTTTCCAGTGCTTAAAAGCCAAGTTGCTTTTTTTGCCAATACATTTTTCTATGTTGTGCGGCGTTAAGAAGAGCACGATGGATATTGGCAGCAGGCAATATTGGCTGATCCTAGCTATTTGCTGATATATTGGTATCAGCAAATAATTTTAATTTCTTGCCCAATAAAATTAAAATTTAGAGAAGTAAACAAGAGACAGGAGAAACACCCTTCAACCGTGTTATGAGTGTTGTACATTGTATAGTTTGTCCACCAGAGGGCACTCTGCAGCTTACCTGTTAGCAGCACACCTGTTTGGAACGCCACAAACACAACAGGGCGTTAGGCAGGGCATGAACGAATAATCATAACTTGTTGCAACATTAAAACACGTTTATTTTTAACTCGCATTGTCATAATATATAAGCAATGGCTCATAAGTAACAACTCATAAGAAATGCTTGGGAAATCTGCTTGTTTTGCGTGCCTGAAAGAAAAGGAATATCGGCCGATATCTTATTTTTAAATCCCCTATTATTAGTATTTGTCTTAAGAACCCTGTATCGGTCAGTCTCTAGTGTTAAGCGTTGTCAGTGCTCAATCATGAGCTTTGACACTTATCCGTTTCTGCAAGGACATGTTTGCAAAGCATTGTTGCCTCAAAACTGTAGTTCCTTTTGCTCTTATGCCTCAGTTGTTTCAAAGGGTCCAGTCAAAGCAAAATATCAAGCACCGCTGTGGTATGGGCCTGTAGAACTGCCTATTACTTATCAAAACCTAAGTGGATTGTGCAGTTCCCTCATGCGAGTGCTCATTCTCAAACATATCAACCCTCTGCCATTTTGGAGCCCTCTGCACGTCCAAGAGTGACAGTAAAATCCTCACTGGCTGTGCTCCATCTCAAGGATGTCAATCATGCTTCTCTGGCAGGAGCCAGAACCTCTTTCCGTCAATCAGCCCGAGAGGCCCTGCACGCCTCGGAGCAGAGAAGAGATAGAGGCAGAATAACCACAACAGATATCAAAAACATTCACTAGATGACTGGACTGACTGCTACTGGCAGCTCTGAATGGGTTGCTTGTCATGGCTTGCTGTATCAATTTTGAGTTCTTTGAGCAGACTTTGAGTGTACAGTAATCGACATCACCCTTTAGGGTTTCCAACTTAGTGAGGTGAAAGGGCCTCTGAAGCGTTAAACTAACATCAAAAACTCATAATCATATAATGCAGTTATTTTAGGTTGTGTTTCAGCTTGTTGTTACAGTAGTATTTAACTGTACTTAATATTAGGTCTTTGCACTTGTGGCTAAAATGTCTGCACAGTTTAATGAGTTAGGGGATTTTTCTGCAGCCATGATAAAATAAAGCAACTATTATTTTAGTAATTTTACTTGCACATTTAATGCTAGCGACCTCATTCTTGATTATCTACATATTTGATTTGGTAAATATGCTCTTCCTGATGCATCCCTCTGGTTTGTGACTGACACTAGGACTACACTGGCTTGTGGCCCCTTGTCTCATGCCAGGAAAGAATACTACAAATGTGATATTTGCTTTGAGAGTGAAGGAGTTGCTGTGAGTCTTTGTGGACTAAAGCATATGATAAGGTGTGATGATAGGAACTTTACTGCATGAGGGAGTCGGGAGTGGGAGAGAAGTATGTAAGGGCAAGACAGTGGTAAGGTGTGCAGTAGGATTGATAGATGGGTTGAGGTGGGGGTGGGATTACATCAGGGATCAGCTCTGAGCCCTTTCTTGTTTGCACCGGTGATGGACAGGTTGACAGATGAGATCAGGCAGGAGCCTCCGTGGACTATAATGTTCACAGACGACATCGTGAGCTGTAGTGAGAGTGGGGAGGAAGTGGAAGAGAGCTTGGAGAGGTGGAGGTATGCTCTGGAGAGAAGAGGAATGAAAGTCAGTGGATACATGTGTGTGAATGAGAGCGAGGGCAGTGGAAAGATGAGAAAGCAACGAGAGGAGGTAGTGAAGGTGGATGAGTCACTGACAAAGAGATGGGAGGTGGCAGAGTGGAAGATGCTAAGACTTTCATTGGCAGTGACCAGGATGGACAAGATTAGGAGTGAGTGTATCAGTGGAATAGCTCAGTTTAGAAAGGCAAGGCTGAGATGGTTTGGACATGTTCAGAGGAGGGATGGTTGATGTATTGGGCAAAGGATTTTGAAGATGGACCTGTGCAATAATGGAACTTTAACAAAAACACCCTTTGCTCATGGAGCTAGTTGCCTTTTTCCCCCAGTTACCGCAGTCTGTGACAAATTCTTGTATAAGTTGTAATAGTGCAATAGTACTGTAGGATAACAGTCTTTGTGACCATGTAAACTTAGGCGACAGTTAGATTATGTTCTCTATCTGAATTCTTTCAGGTAGTTCATTAAAGTCTCTTATCACAGTCCCTTGACATACACTTGAATACACACCCTCTACAAGACTGGATAGAAGATCACCGCCTCTCTTTGAGGTATTCAGCACAATGAAACCATCAGAATTTCCACACATACATTGGTCTACCACCTGCAGTTGGTGTGAAGATTTTATTTTTCAGACTCCAACTTATGCCTTTTAAATCCAACATTGACTCATCCATGTCTGCTTTTATTGTCTACTGACAAATCAAAATCTTTGTACAAATATCTTACATTAATGGCTGTAATGATAAATGTCACCACCTTGGAAGGCTGAGTGCAGTCTGTTAATGTTGAACAGGGGCATTTGTCAGTGTTTGGCTGTTTGTGCTGCACTGTGAAGCAATGGGGCATGAAGGCTTACATTTAAGAGAGCAGAGGTTTTCTAACAAGCTCACAGTGGCAACATTAAACATTTGTTTTTAATTTTACAGTGGGTGTCTCCACATAAGCAGACAACAAACCACAACATGCAACAAGACCACTGTCGCTGTCATTTAACCTTTTTCTAATTGAAGAAAGCAGAAAGTGGGCATTTTTCGTCCTTTTTAAATTTTTTTCCCCATTCTCTGCCGTTAATTAGCAGAGTAGATAATTCTAATAAGTGGTGCATTTTCACAAAAACATCACCTGGCCTGACCAACTGTTTGGCAAGCAGGCCACTGCGGCCGTGGATTCATCGATTCCTCTGGAGTGTTAATTCATCAAGGTGTCATCAGTGGAAATGGACCACTGCTCTGTCCTTGTTAAAGGGTGCTCTCCTCTCGCCTGCCCTGTTGTTTATTAGTGATACATCATACAGAATGAGGTGACACAGTTTGACCTGTGGGCTCAGGCTTAGAGCTGCGGTGGCATATAAGGTCATCATGAGTTCAGTCAGCTGTTGCATAAAGGTTAAGGAAGTTAGGTGGCGAAAGTATATTTGCCTGTTTGAATCCCCAGACTGACCCTTTATTCCCAGGAATAAGAAAGTAAAGGTTTAACATTTGTTTCAACCTGATGAAAAACCCTTCAGTGAGCAGTTAATCCCAAGCTTGTGATTTTAACGTTGCATGCTAACTGTAGGCTGTTCTTTTTAAGCAGGCCATTTAAAAAAAAAAAAGGTAACTAACATAGCTTGCTACTTACTTCTGCAGACAGCCCTTTGTTTGGCCCTTTGTTTGGACATTTGTGCACAGAAGAGACTCCAGCTGTTGTAACGTGTCTTTCTGCTGAAGGTCGGCTGATGACCAGACAGTCAAAAGTCACAGCAACTGATCCACCCTCAGCACCGTGCCCAGATGTGTATGGAGTAACTGAGTAATGTAGGCAGTGTTCAGACCACAAGCGGCTCTCTGAAATGGCCTGTCAGGAGGAACGAAAAATTAAAAACGCCCATGTAGAGCCTCTGACAAGAGAGAAAAAACATTTTGTAGAAGAATCACAAGTGTTGATTTATAATGTGCTGAATCTGATCGTGCACTTAACCCTAACGTGGTCCTGCGCGGATATTTGCTGTGCTCTTAACCCCCATGTTGATCCGTGACACTATCTCAAGTGCAGTCCGTGACCTCTAAACGACCCTGAGGGATTCTTTCAGTTGCATCCCTCACCATGATGAATCGCCTTGTGCATATTATTCTCCAATTAGCTCTGTTGAAATCTCAAAGCATCGGCCCACCACCGCTGATGAGCTCCAGTGCTGATTTGAAATATTGCACTAATTGGTGTCATAACAGCCTACTGACCTTTAACTCATTAACTGCACTGGAAGCAAAAATAAGTCGGCAGCGCAAAGCCTATGACTGCTTGTAGGAGTTAGCTTGCTGATCATGCAGTTTTTATAATTGTTCTCTACAGTTTTCTAAAGGGGCTGTCTACGTGAGTGTGTTAATGCCTGTACCTGTGTGCACTCTATTTTTTACGGACAGTTTATTTTATCTCTCACGAATGTAAAACAGACTGATCTATTCCTCCCTCGATGTGGTAATTTGTGTTTTCTTTCCACTAGAAATGAGTCACTGGGGAGTGAGCGTTTATGCGTGGAGTGGAATAGTCGTACCAGTGATTATTGCTGTTATATTTGATTACACAAATGACAAACATTCAGGAACAGAGGAAGCAAATTATGTTAAATTGCTTTGACTGAATTTGTGTGCACTTTCAAATGAACGATCCGAAAATTAAAATCTGTGCAAATGTTACTGGGTCCAAGTCTGAATGAATTTCATGTTTGCTAAACTGTAAAATCAACCTGAGCGAGCTCAAGTCAGGTAAGTGGAACTTTCTTGACTTTGTGATGACTTGTCCAGATGCTGTTGGTGCACTTGCTTAATTACTTCTTGCTCATCATGATTATTAAGATAACTGTAAAAAAAAGAAAAGCAGATGGCATCTCACCTTGCTAGGCAATGTGGCTTCAGCTGCAGTGTGATCTGTGGTGCCTCTTAAATATTGAAGAGTGTATTTAAAACGGCTTTATAAAATAATTTATTCGATTAACATTCAAGTTCAGCACGATCCAGTGAAAGTTGCAAGATGATATAATTGGTTTGAATTTTCATACATTACATATGTGAGGAAAGTAAAGTGAAAGTTTTTGTCTTCATCAGCTTTTGCTGGATTGAACTGAGTGCAGTGAGTTGAGCCAAATATGGACTGACATCCTGAGCACCACCTCCGCAACCCCCCTTCGTCCTCCACTCTACAGATTACCTTGGCGGTAGCTAGCGGGGCCCAGATAATTACCTTGTGTTATTTCTCCTCCCACACTTTGCTTTTGAACTTGTAGCTGCCTGGCTGCCTCAGCTCTAATAGCATCCCGGCATGCCATCGATCCCGCACCCCTCCTCCGGATATGAAGGGGTAGTGGAGGTGGGCTGATGGTTGTGGAGGGAGAAGGGCTAGTCTGTCCCAAACCTCTGCAGGTTTCCTAAAGCGCAGGTTAATCAAAATGCCAGCGTGCCTTATCATAGAAACAGCACAATGTGCAAATAGCTGTAATATGCACATTAAACAGCACATTACAATGTGCTCTTTGCAAGTGGATAAATTGAGAACTGGCACCTTGTCAAATACTACACATTCACACATACAAATGGCTTCCAGTTTTCTTTTTTCCCCCCATGCAACAAATTAAACCTGCTATAACTAAATGGTTTCCTGTGTGAAGAGTGCAGTTATGGCAGTTCAGAGACCTCATAATAGTGACCTTTAAAAAGTCTTTACTGCTTTTCTTTCTTTCTTGCTGTTTTTTTTGGGTGGGGGAGAAAATTAAAATCTGCTCAGCTGTGTCAGGAAAGTAAAATAAATTGGAAGAGTGGTAGCTATAATAGTTTTAGATATGGTGTGATGTTTTAATCCTTTGACAGCACAAATATTCACTGCCACGCGCCAGAGCATTTCAAGGAAAGTGTCTTTAGAGACAGTCGTTTTGCAGAGAGGTGAGTATGATGGCAGAGCATCTCAAGCAGATGTGGTAATCTCATTACTGTAATGCATCCCTAAGTATTATAGGAAGCTGCTTTTTAAAGCTAATTTGATATACAGTATAACGTGTATTTTGAAAGCATTTTGTCTGTTATTCTTTGGAGAAAGAATAACATAAAAATAATGTCCAGATTGAATAATGAAATATTTGGTAATCCTGTTCTGTTCTGTTTCACGAGCAGACCTGTATCAAGATAGACAGGTTGACTTGTCAAACAAAGCTGTAACTAATAGCATCAGTAATAGCTCTATTTCATTTCGGTTTACTGTCAGGTCTTTGGGAAGGTGCCTGCTGGCTTACTGTCATATTGGCACAGGTTGATGAAGCTTTTTTTTTATTGTTGCTTCTCCTCACACTTGTGTGTGTGTGTGTGTGTTTCTTTTCAAAAGTATGTGAATATATAGAATATGCAGCTTCCAATTTGACTGTACGGACTTTCTAAAATAAATTATTAGACAGTAGAAAAGCACAGGTGTAAATAACTTGATGCTGGCTGAATTTTGTGTTTATGCAGTTCAGTGTCACACTTGAATAGAACATAAGGGCGCACAATTAATGGAATTTTAATCTCAATCACGATTTTGACTTCCCAAAATTAAATGAACAGGATCAAGTGATATTAAAAATGCGTCTTCCACCAGTAGAACGCAAGGAGAAAGCAAATCAAGTGCTTTGTAAATCAGCACCTGACCATGTGCCAATCAAAGCTGTTCTCTGCAACATACAGTTTAAAGTTTCCTAGACTAGTCTGGATAGCAAAATTCAAATGTTTGGCACAGCAGAGGGAAGGGGAAGAGGCCGTCCCTTGAAGTGGACTGTTTGAAAGTAGCTCAGATTTAAGGCAAGTGATGTTAACCAGCAGCAAATCATATGCTGAGAGTTGTGTAGAATTGTGTCTGCACCCCAAAGCAACACAGCTAAGTTATTCAGCTGCCTGAAAACACACCACAAAGTGCAGTATGATGAGTGCATAAGGCCAAGAAAAACAGTGCAATGATCTTTAATGTGGACATGTCCAATGTTCAACATTATCTCAGACATCACGTCAGCTCACAAAGACTCAGTGAAATCACCAGTGCATCACATTCAATTAGATCAAACACACGTGTCCAACAAACACTGCGAGTAATGAAGGCTTCTGTAAAATGGTCAGCATAGTGGACAAAAGTTGCACCATCACCCCTAAGCAATTATTTTGCTTCAGTGGCAGTAATTGGTATGTATGCAAAACATTGCAGGGGAAATGTAGAGAGATTTCACAGCTGTGGAGTACTTTTGAATTTTGTTTACATCCATCATGCAGGTACAGTGAAAAAACTGTATATGTTACTTCTAGAAGATGGACTCTGCAAAGATGTTTTAATTAACAGGAATGTAGGACAATGCAGGTGAAAGCTGTCCTCTGATGATTTCATTTGGTGTTCATTTTTTGTACAATTTTTGTAGTTATATGTACATTTTTTAAATTTTCCTTCTAAGAGGTGCACCGAATTTAGGTGAATAAAAAGCCCAGATTTTATTTTTACATAAACAATTCTACATGAGTGGGAATGCAGCAGCACATGGCAGTGTTATATTACATGACACACCAATCAAACATTTTTTGTCGTTAAAGTCCGTGTCTCTGCAAAGTCAGTTTTGTTTATAACTGTTCAGCCCTAAGACAACACTGATATTTAGATTTTTACTTTCATGACCGATAAGAATATTGAAACTGAAAATGGCTTACATTTGATCATCACACATGAATTTTCAAACTCTCATCGCTCATTTCTGGCTCTTTAAGTCCAGGCCATCTCTCCTGCATCAGAGACTCGTTAGTACTGGAAATCGTAAACAGAGAAAAGGTGGAACTGAGTGATATGTTCAAAACCAGAATTTAACCTCTGCAATTTATTCATCTGTGCAACTCTAATGACGCACTCTTGCAACACTGCTTAAATTTCCAGCCTCAATTTAGTATGGTACAGTATTCATATGAGCACCCAGTATAGAAAAACTGCATCACAGAGCTCTGAAAGGGTAACCATTGTGCTACAGTTGAATGATTCTAAATAAGGCAGAAAGAGATGTCACTTGAAAGAGGAACTTAAAGGAGTCTAATTAAAAAATAAAAAAAATCTGTCATGTGGTTTGATATGCTTTTTTGATTCAGGCCCCCACAGTGAAAATTAAACTCTGTGTTCCTGTCAGGTGAGTTGAAGTAAATATATCTTCTATGGAGTGCCTAGAGCATAAGGTAATTGGGTTACCTCCTGGTTTGGTGACCAAGGTCATACTTTAGCCCATGAGCTCATGTATTAGGGACGGATGATCATTAGTGGAGAGTTGGAACAGCATTGCCATTTGGTTTTTGAACTGTTCGCTCTATTTATAATGACTGTATGGACACTTGTAAACGTTAGCTGACCAGGAATAGATGGATCTGAAGAAAATAGTGATACACATTTAAATGCAAATGGAATCTCTGCATGAATAGTAATAGATTTGCTTAGATAGCTCTTTTCAGGAAACTTTATAGGATGCTGTAATAACCCCTGTAACACTATACTTTAAACAGTAGGAAAAACTAATCAGTGTGACTGGTATGCAGTCTAATGTGTTTTGTGACGGCCCCTGGCTATTTGTAGAGACTTTATTTGTGTTCCTGCTTGCTATTTTAGTCCATTGGCTCTTTAATCTGTCATACAAAAGTAGAGAGGCTGATCAAGCATGTCAAATGCGTATCATGCATTCATGTATCAAGATGCAACCTTTCTTAGCGGCTCTATTTATCTCTTATTGGTGTGTTTTGCTTCTTTATTCAAAGCATATACTCTCAGTATAAACATAGACAACACATGGACCTTCACGTGTTCACAGTGACAATCACACACACAGTGACACACTACCAGCAGATCACAGGCAACTTATTAGCTGCTGTCACAACACATTTGTCCCTCATCTGTTTGTGGGAGCTGTCGTGAGCAAAAGGTTGCTCTCTGCTGCAAAGTGGCAAAGTGAGGTCCTCACTGTGTTTTGCATTCTCTCCTAATGGAAAGCGATGGCATGGGCCACGGCCCCCTCTCTCTGTGGCCCTGTGCAAACCAGGGTGATTTCTGCCTGAAAATAGCCCCGCTGTCAGCTCGCCTTAGTTGCTGGGGCAGTTAAAAGAGTCAGTTAAGGGGATCAGTGCTCGCTGGAGTGTGTAGCTCAGTGGCCATGACACATGGCTTTGTTGGGATCACTAGCTGCTCCTAATCCTCTTGACACAGATGACCAAAGTGTCACCAGTCATGACTCCAGTTTTGCCTGTCTTTAACTTCGTAACCAGTTGACCTTATACCTGTACACTTGCTAACAGCCCAAACAGCTGTACTATCATATATTTTTTTTTCTCTAAACCATAAACTGCCTGGATAAAAACCCCGCTGCTGTTATAGATTTAGTTCATAATGAAATATTTGTTGGACGTGCAGCTTGAGTTACAGGCCGGCAATTTGGCATGCTAACATAAGCACGAGAATGCCCCATTTAGAAGGCCATCTGGAAAATCCTTCGCTGTGATTAAAAAAAAAACAAAAAAAAACTGCCTCTTGCATTTTTTTTTAATGAATTGTACACCCCATGGATGTTTGCTGTGTGTCTGCCACACTGTAGCTGTGTAGAAGTATGCATGCTGTTAGTGGTTTGTGTCTGACTCAGTGTCAAGGCTGGAAACTGTTCACTCTGTGTTTGTGATGACTTGGCAGCAAAAGAAAGGTCAAGGAAGACTTGTGCAGAATTGCCAAATGCGCGAGATTAGCAGTAGTCAGTTCTGGTTTCCATAGGGTGAAATTCTCTGGAGTTTTTCTGTGTTGCTAGAAAATGTTTTTAGTATTGTCAAATGTGGGTATAAGCCAAGAAAGAAAAACAGGGCATAGAGTGGGGTTTGGCCATCACTGCTTCAAATATTAAAATAGGAATATTAGTGGATAGTATGTAGTTTGTTTTGTGGCTGTTTTATATAACAGTTCTAATGGGTAGTGGGCACAGATGAAGGAGGCTAACCCTTTTGCAATATCAAGATAGAAGCTTCTGATGTGCAAATCACTTGCAGAAACTATCTTAAAGACGGAAAGAATAAGATCAGTGTTTGCAAATTTAGTCTTAGATGATTTGATTTTTTTATTTTTTTAATGGAAAGCTAGTTACAGAGTACTCACTCAGAATAAAAGAATAATGATATAAACCAGATGTTCGTATTAGATATATTAGTTAAACACTCTGTTTTCCATGTTTCTGCGAAAGTGTTCTATGTGTGAATTTCTGTTGCAAGGAAAAATCTAATTAAAAGTGTCTTAGAAAGGTGTTGGACTGCCATGTGCTGCCAGAACAGCTTCATTGTGTATTGGCTATCTGTCCAAAACCTTGCATAGGTCTTTAACTGATTTGAAATCTGCTGACTACAAAGTCAATAGCATATGATTCAGATTATTGTAATATTCAGTACCTACCAGAGCTGGTCTTGGGGTTGAATCTGCCAGCTGGCTGGCATCTGCCTTTTCTCCCAGTGCTTGCATGGGTCATCTCTGGGTACTCGAGCTTCCTCCCACAGTCCAAAGACATCCGCGGGTTAAGTTGATTAGCAATTCTAAGTTGGCTGCAGGTGTGAATGTGAGTGGTTGTAGACGACCCCCATTTAATGACAAACTCATACACTAGAAAAGGTGGGGGATGCCATCCAGAAATGAATACTCCCATCATTATAGAAATATTTCATTATAGATTAAAGGTGCAGATTAAGAACAACCTTGTATTGATTTAGCAACCCTTTACTCTGAGAGGACAAGTGGGCACAAACCATGTCAGCAAAATGCAGCTTGCTATAGGGAGTTCAGTATGTATAGGTAACTAATATGTGTTTCTGCCATTTTCTAATACAAAAGATATGCATAGGGATAACATAGCGGACAAAACCTTTCCAAACAGTTGAGCAGTGTAGGAAGAAAGCAAGACTACTCATCCCTTTTTCATGTTAGTTATGCAAACTGCTTGTACTTTGTATCTGCTTACTTGGTGCCTGTTTTTCCAGCTGAAAACTGGTCCAAGTAAGTGTTAAAATTTTCAGATTCAGAACTTAAACACAGCTGTGGATAAAATGTTAGTTATTTTTCAGAACATTGGGAATCATTTTGTAGTGTAAATATTTCATTCATATTTATTTCTCTTAAAATTAGTGTCTACATGAATTTAATGCTGCGAAGAACAACAAAATCCTTTTATTGTCAACGATGCAAACCATCCCCAGTCAGGAATGTGTGAATGTGTATTCTTGTCACTGTAAGCTTGAAATGTCCATACATAGACTAGTGGTTTTTCAGACCATCTTCAGGATGAGAGCATTCACATGGGAAGATGACCTCAGCGCTGTTAAGTCCAGTCAAACAGATGCTACTCTGTTTGGTAGTGACACATGTGCTAAAATATTTCCATTAGGACAATCTGTTTCTGCTCAGAAATGTGTTTTGATTAATTATTATTATGGAGCACTTACAATGTTTTCCAGTGTTTAGATGAGACTTGGCTCGCAGTCTTCATAACACCCTTCTTGAACATTTTAGTGAATACATATAATCCCAACCAAATGGCAAACAGAAAAAGAAATCCCAACATATAAAACTTTTTTTTTTCTTTTCAAATTCTGTTCTGGAATATCTGCTGTGCACTGGAAAATTCCATATCTATGCTCTTTTACACATTAACAGAATTAACAGGAAGTAATGATAAGAAACAGGTGACTGTGCTTTTGCTATGAAGTGTTGGTGGTCTTGGTGCAACGTTAGCTTTACTGACAACAGCCAGAGCCCAAATAAATGTACATAAATAAAAGCGACACATCAAAACAGCATTGACAATGTTTCTTTCCCTTAGGTGTGGTATGAGAGATTCAAAACCACTGGATGTTGCAGTGGAGTATAAACATCTCCAACCCAGACAGAAATGAACATCTGCCACTTATCTGACCACCCATAACATTTCACTAAAAGGAAAAAAAACCCTTGCAGTTGCTATCATTTGCTCATGCTAACCTTGTGAAATACAATGGCTGGATGAGATATGCTTCTGTAAGTTAACTGACGTCAAGTCCACAATCATGATGAAACCATATATTTGTGTTTTGCTGCGCTCCTCTGCTCTCTGTGTCTGTTCAAACATGCACACAGGGTGAGCGAGAAAACAGAGGAAAGCAGGAAAGCATAAAAATGTACTTGCACAAGTGCACATACTGTATGTTAAAAAATTAGGGAAACTCTTAAATCACACATTGGATCTTAATGAATGAATAATCCAAAGTGAAATTTTCATTGTGTAATTGCACATGTTTTTTTTTTTTTATCCTTTGCTTTGGGCACTGGCTATTATCTCATTTTCACTCTCTCATCAGCAGCTCTAAAGGGAGTGACCTGACTATACTAACATGCACACAAAGCTAGATTGGTTATCAAAACATAAAATAGAGAAGCTGAGGTTACAGCACACACAGTTTGACGTCACAAATAGTTGTTGACATTTATATTAAAGCTAGAGTGTGAATTATGCTCCAGAAGTTGTTCTTTTTTTTTTTATTTGTTGAAAACGGTTTTACGTCTACAGTCAATAAATCAACTGTTCTGATAATAAAAATAAAATGTTGTTTCTGGTAGTCATGATCTGGTCCTCTGACCAAATGCAAAGATTGGATGGTGAGCCTGCCTGCATACCTGCCTACATTCTAAATGTACAGTGATTGCATAGAAAGCTTCCAAAATATAGACACGGATAGTGCTAGCAAGCTAGTTGCCCATTAATGGCAAACAAAAGCGTAGACATTATATGTATAGTTGTTTAAAACCTTACGGAGCAAAAACAAGTGCACTGAGAAAAACTGAGCACACATGTAAGATGGCCATGGTTACACTATTTTATTTTATATATATTATATTACTATGATGATGCAGGTGGTCTGATGTTAACTTGTCCTCAGTGCTAAGGCCAATGGCATGCATAGTCATATTGGGGATTAGCAGAAAGAGTAATTTGTGCATTGCCAGGTAGTGTTTCTGAGTACATTGCAATGCTGATTCTATTACAATAGGATAATGTGGTATGTAATTATTCTTATACACACATAAGCACACAAAGAGCAGTTGTTCACAGTTCAAATTTTTGACTGTCGTCACTTCTGGTTATAGCTGGGTGCTTCTTAATACTAATTTTAATTGACAATATTTTAAAACCAATGGAAATAGTATTTTTCTGTCACAGCATGTGAACACTCATAAACCGTCAGATAGCCCATGGACTCGTTTTGCTCTTTCCACACGCCAGACAGAGCTAGAGGCTTGTGTCTGCATCAAATGTAGACCATGTAAAGGTGTAAGGTGGCCTTTCATGCTGCACAACTGAAAATATACATTTACTATACACAGTTATTAGTGTGTGTTATTGTAGTTGATGCAACCTATTTGATAAGCTTCTAATCGTTTGCTCAGTTTCTTTGAAATTGCATGACGATATAAAACTTGTTTGGAGTTTGTAGGTTTAATAGCTAGTGTTGATGTTATTGAGGGCTGTATTTGTTTTTACATATGTGTAAGCTTATCTAATTGTTAAAGAGATAATTGTAAAATGAATAAATGGAAGTGATGAAGTTTCATGTATATTATTCAGGTTTTAAAAAAACGTAAGTGTCCTCAACATGATGTTCTTGATCTGTCAAGACCTGGACAGTGCACGTTCATTCATTTCTTTCGAAGGAATGGCTTTAGAGAGAGACCCAAAACATTTAGATGGAATTATGTCGGTTGTTTGCTAAATCAAGGAGCCATCTGAAAATATTCTTCGAGCACAGGTTACAAATGATATTTTTGAAATCGCAGATGAGTGACCTCAGGATCATGTTTGAAGATGGCTAAGAAAAACTACACTTAATAAATTTAAATACTCATGGTTTATGTGGTAGCTACTGTTAAGAGCAGAAATAGCCAGTTAGTGAGTGGGCAAATTCTCGATGACTCCATTTGAAGCAAAAAATTTATAATGGATATATGGATGGATGGATGGATCCCGACCCCCATTTACTCTAATACTAGGAGTTAATGGTGCAGCATCTTCATTGCCTAATAACAGTATCATTGTCTACCTACTATACTCAACACAACTAGGAAAAGCATCAGATAGGGACCGAATTTGGATTTTTAGCATGGTGGGCAGTGGCTTTTCAACTTTTAAGAGTGAGTATTGTAACTTATTGACTGTTGTTATTAACCGTCACCTTAATGACTGAATTTGATTTGACATCATTGTTTTCTATTTCTGCTTTGCTTACTGTTTCTTTTGAAAATCAAAACTTTTTTGAGGTCCCAGGGGGCCCTGGTCTCTTGGACATTCATATCAGTTAAATGAAGGTTAAAAAACCCAGATATACCTATGAAAGATATCCCATAGATTCTTTTTTTTTTTTTTTTGGTTTTTTAAATCACATGTAAAAATCATTTTGTGAATTCATCCGTTTATCCGCATTTATCCATATCCCGGTGAGGCTTTTTAATGTAAAACAAATGGTTTTGATATTAAATAAATGTTGCTATCACAGCAGGTAGCCTACGTTCTGATCTCACATAAGCTCAAACAACTGTATCCAGGCAAAGCGAGGTACATCTGCTGAGGATTAAAAAAATTGCTGACTTGATGAATATTGTGAGGGGTGGATGGTGTGGGTGATTGTGTGGATAGCTGTATAGCTCAAAGGGGCACTGTTAGGGCACCCCACCAGCTCTTTGATAAAAAGAGCAAACACCTCTATTATGTTCCCTGAGGTCTGTAATACAGACATATATATATTCACATCTCGTTAGACTGTTTGACTGGCCTTCTTATTTGCAATAGTCAGAGCGCACCTGCCAACTCATTAACACTACTGATAGAGACATAACACAAGTCATTACTAGAGTGGATATTGGTAAAATACAGTACTGACTTTTAACTGATTGCCGAAATAAAACGACAGCCCCGTTAATGTATCATGCTGTACTGTGCTACAGTTATGTCATAAAGATATTACTGTTTTAAAAGCTGTTAGCAAAGCTTGGCTTGTGTGCAAGCACAAAGGTCAGCAGACTGTGCCCTGTGATGGTGTGTAAATGAAATGGTAATAGAGGGTTTCATCACCATTACTAATTACTGAATGACAGTTTACTCACTAGTGTGCAACTGCGTCTGTGCATGTGTGCATGCGTGTGTGTGATAGGCCTAATTAGGTAAACTCCCATTACACTTAAAAGTGCATTACTGCTGCTCTTTTGTAAAGGCTATAATTAGAGCGCTGCGGAGAGTGAACAGTAATTAAGTTATTTCAAGTATTATTAGGCTGCTTGTTATACGAGCCAATTGTATTGAAAACGACGGAATACATATCTGACTCTGTGCCACAGCTCTGTTAACTTTATAGATATGAAACCAAATAGCTATTACACAGTGTATAATTTGAGTGTATGCTATATACATCTTGTCCTCTTCTGAAGGGATTTCTGTTTGTGAAAATTGAGATATTATAAGAGGAAAACTCGGCCTGTGGAAAAAGACAAAAAAAAAAAAGACAAATGACAGCACAAATGCCAATTCATATGCTCATGCATTTCTTGTCTAAGGCGCTCAGCCTGACTTGGCATTTTTGTGCATGTGTCATCCGATGCCTGCAGTAGCAGCAGCATGAGCCGCAGATCCTCTACCTAATCCAGATTGCCTTCTAATCCCAATCACACTCTCCTCTTCCAGCCATTGACTCCATTATTTCTCTGCAGTTTTATGCAGTCTGTCTCTTTAAAACTCTTATTGTCTCAAATCACTGGAATTATTGGAAAGGCCCTGGACACCCGTAAATTATCGACTTCCCTCATTTTGCCTGATTATACTTTCATTCTGGCATTCTTGATTCATATCCCTCAGTCTCTTATTAGTCTCGCTGCACATATTATATCTTAAAATGTCATCAGTATTTATAATACTATTTAATCAGACAAACATTAAAGTGCTATAAGCTGTATCTTTTCTATGAGCATAGTGCTGTTCTTTTCTTCCTCTTCGGCAGCATATTTAAGTAACACTTGTAATGATGTTAATCACTGTCTTAGGAGACCTTAACAGGTCTTGAAGGGGAGAGGAGACTCGGTCATTGGCACATTTGCACGAGGTTAGCAAATCTCATCGGAAGGGTGGTGGGGTGGATTGGGAGCACGCCTCTTTTGCCAGGAGAGCTGTAGCAGATCCTCTTTACACACTGCTCTGAATGGACCTATTTTTAGCACACAGGGTGGTTTTCTTGGACAGAAAGATATCTCTTTGTTGCGCAGTTGTGCTCCATATACTTAGTCATTCTCAGTGGAACCACTTTAAATCTTTTCGTGCACACAGATTGTGTAGATTTGTGTAGAAAGCATTTTTTGTTTTTATTGACGTGAAAGGATTTATTGAGATTGAAAGGATAGCAATGTGACATCTAATTGCATATAATTAAATAAATAGGTTTAACAAAGTGTAATAGAAGATAATGGCATGGCTCCAGAGAGCATATTAAAAGAACATGTGCAAAAATATATGAGGTATTAAAAAGTGCACAAACTGAACAAGTAAACCGCTTGTTGGGTAATCATGTACATGTTATGTTGGTCAGTGTAATGGAAATGTTACCTTTAGTTACAGGCATTATGTGTTGAAATGTGTTCTTGTAAATAAGCATATTTAACCTGTGCATGAAAATGGTCAGGTATGCAGTTTAATATATTGTTACATACAAAGGATTTCTGGGTAAAATAGGTGATAATTGGGTGATTCTTAGGATTATCTTTAGCAATAAGGTAGTAGGTAGTGTAGAGAGAAATTTGACTTTAAATCAGAGGACAAACCCTCCCCCCAGATCCTTCCACAGTTACGTAAGGCAACATTCCAATGCAGTTCCTGCTTAAAATTAAAAATAAATGCAGGAAGTTTTCTTTGTCACCAACTTTTGTGCACTCCTCTGCATAATATGCACATCTGCATTACATTATAGACTACAACTAAAAGCAGGAGTATGGATTGTGAGTAAGAGTTATTGAAATCCAAATCTTTAGTCTTTAATCTGTCGAATCGAAACCTCTGTTTTTTATAAACTGATTATATGATAAATTATGGCGTTGACTCAGCAAACTCTCTTGGGTATAACATTTTATTTTAATCCACACCTCACATCGAGTGTTGTCAGCTATGTTTTGCTTTTCCTCAACATTACGGCCATTTCTCTTATTCATGCATAATACGATTGATGGCCATAATTTCAGTTTATACAATAACAATGTGGAAAAAAAAACTCATTACAAAGCTGTATTGGTTGCACCATAAACTAGACTTGTTAAGGACTGAAATGATCTTCTCTGTTTTTTAATTTTATTACCTGGTAGGTATGGCTTGCTGCATGAAGGGCCTGCAGCTTGGGTACTGAAAAATATGCAAAATAAGTAATCTATTGGTTTCTTAACTGATGTCTGAAATTTATCAGTGAGGTAAAGTTCAGCATCGAGGTTGTCGCAGTAGCCTGCAAAAGTGGCCGAGAAGTATTTTAAGGTAGCACCTGGCGAGGTGTGTGAATGGTAAACTACCCATGTCCATATGAGTGACAGACCAGCAAATCTTATTTGAAGTATATGGATTTCAGAAATGAAGGAAAAGGAGATACAGACATGTCTAGTTTCCCCAGACGTGGAACCCAGGATGAATGTCATGCCCAGGTTTAGCAAATCTCATTTACACATTTCACGCAGGGAAATGTCCCTCTCTCCTTGTGTTCCCTCTGTCTTCCCCTCCCATCGCAATAAAATGCTTCCTAAATAGCAGAACCATGAGCCTGGAGGCTGTGTCTCAAAAACACAACACACACACACGCGCACACACACACACACATGGGAAAAAAATCCTCAGTATTACAGTTTTCTTTTTCTAGGTGATATTAACTCATTCTGCATGACCTGTGTTGATAGGCTTTCTCTGTGGACTTGCATTGCTTACATAGAAGAGTGCAAACTGACAGCTCGTTTAAAATTCATGTGCACAACTAACTTCCATTTAACAAAGCTGCCATAAACAACAAAGGGAGTGTAATTTGAATATTGCTAAATCTAAAGAAAAAAAACCCCAGAATGAGTTTCTAAACTTTATTTGCATTGCTTTGAGTGGTGGTTAGATAGCCTCACATAGCATTTGTTCAAAAACAGTGCAATTGCAAAGTCTACTGAAAAACTATGGTTTTAATCACGCTTGCATGCAGTCAGCAATTTCAGACTAATTTCTCTAGGTTATGAGTGCATGTAGGTGAAGAGTAGGTAAGTGTAGCTGGTCGCTTTATGTGCAGTTTAAGTGCATGTGTGTGCATATATTATTTTCCTCTGTATATCTGTAAAAGTGCAGTTATCCACACTTTATTGCTGCCTAAAACTGCCTTGGCTGGATCCCAACTGTCCTAGCTGTCTCTTATTTTGGGACATGTTTGATACAGAATGAAAGGAGTGTTTTGAGAGATGATCACAGACACTCTCCCTAGAGAAATCTTAAGGAGGAAAGTGAGCCTATTTTCAGCGCTGTAGCAGCGGAGAGTGGGACTCATTATGACTCACTCAGAGCTGAAATGCTCTGGATGATGTCTGAGTCAGACATGAGGGCCAGTGTCCGCTGCCATGGTGATGCACAGCCAAATGTAAGTGAACTCGGAGAGCAATAGACATGGAAATGAAATGAGGGAAGCTTAAAAGGGCCCCGAGGCTGCTTCTCTATTGTCATGATAAAATTCCGAGAGCAAGAGCTGGTACGCTAAAGGCACCTATAATGTGCATAGTTTTTGTGTAGTTTTTAATTGCCTAGCTACAAATTTAGGAAGAATTCAAAAATATTTCCTATATTCCATGTCCAAATTTCTTTGATTAAAGGTGCAGAGTCCAAATTGCAAACCTTTAACACAATACCTGGCTCAGCAAAAACATGCTGTAACCACAGAAAGCCACATCAAGCAGTATTTATTGTTTTATTTTCATTACTTGTTTGTCTTTTATCTTTTCTCTTAAATGCATTAAAATTGAATTACCACAGTTACTTGGATTTGGCCTCCACACCACCTTTTCTTCAGCCTCCAAGATAAAATTCTAAAAGTTAAGTCTATAATACAGCGTTACTCAATCACTTGCCTCTTTCATGCCATGATTCTCACTTTGGCACCCTGAAGCTTCTGGCTGTGATCCAGTATAGCTTGCATTAGCAGGAACTTGCACATGCATGAGCTGCATTTAAAAGGAGGTCAATATCTCAAATGTGGGAAATTAATGAAGAATTTTTTGTATTGATGAAGTCTTTATGGAGTGTGGCATTTGACTGATGTATTGAATTAGTAATTAGTATGAGGAATTATTCTGCTTGTTTAAAGTCAGTACATCCAGTGTGGCACCTCTGACACTCAGCTGGCACCTCAGTGTGCTTCTGTGTGCAATCTGACACGCGTCTTATAGTTCACAGCAGCTTCACTGTCCAGTCAGCAGCAGAAGACTGTGATGTAAGGACAGAGCCACGTAACAGGCCAGCAGATATTAATCCGATGTGCCTGGCTTGGCCTGGGCAGGTTGGCCTTAAGCCAGGGTAAGATAGAACGGGGTCAGATAACAGCACGTGTTCCTACCAAATCCAGCAGGTACAGCATGGAGAGAGGCACACATACCTTGCACATCTGCCTATCTCCCTTTGTTTAAAAAATGTATGTTACTGTAAGACAGCCATCCTCTAACGTAACCTGAGAGCGGTAATTGTATTGACAAATGAAATCAATAAAGAATAAGTAAAGTTGTAAATTTACCACATTGATAAAGGTGTGATGTAGTTTCTGAATAGTGAAAATTGTTGGTCTTGTGTACCTGAGATTAAAGTAATCCCTTTTAAATGGCTCCAAGTCATATTCCAGCAAACAAGATATTTGTTCTAGAAAAGAAAATGTCATCATCTTTGAAATCTGAAACAGAAAAATTTAGAATGTTTTTAGTACATGTTTATTTTTTTTGTTCTCTCTGTCTAAGTGTGCTTAATTAGCAGCGCAGTTTCTGAAAACAGTGTTGGCAGAACATCAAAATGCAGTTTACAGTATTACAATAGAAGAGAACAATAAAATGGACAATAAAATTTCAACTCAGTTCAGTATGCAAACTAAACAACTATACATCATTTGTATTCACTGCCCCTCGTGTTGTCGATATATGTGAGTAGTTTTAATTTTCAGATGTTGGTTCCTTCATTGAAATTTAGAATTGCAGAACTGAATTGGTTAAAGTAAATGTTCAGAGCTTCACTGACTGGCTCACATTGCAAGAGGAAATGCGTCTCTGCATCAGACTCACCTGTCAAACAGTGATCGCATGTTTTGTTTCCTTTTGGTTGGCATGATGTTTTGTGTCTTCGTTGTTCTATTGCCAGTTTGTGGTCACTGAGCGAACACTTGGTTAGAATCCGTCGCTGCTTTCTGTCTCTGACAGTTCAGTTATTCTGCTCTGTTTAGGGCTAGATAACAATCTAGTCTGCTTAAGCTTTTAGTTCCTTCTTTCCTGTGTTTTCAGATAGATTTCTTTGCATTTTCTCTCTCTCTCTCTCTCTCTCATATAGAGATAGATAAACAGGTCGATAAAATTGGAGTAGTAGTCAGGTACACACACATACTGACACACACGGCCCTCTATATCAGTCAGGCTGTCAGAGGCCAGCTCTGTGACCTAAGAGTCAGTGACAGACAGCAGCCATGCAGACGCTACCGAGGTGGATGTGGAGAACTGCTACAGCCAATCTGTATCATTCAAAAGTTCACTCTGAGCCCCGATTTCAACACTGTTTGGGGGAAACATCCAGAACACTTGGAACATATATTATAACCACTTTTAATCAGGTTTTTTTTGTTGTTGTTTTTTTGCATATGTTAAGAAATCAATGAATGTTTAACTGAGACCTTGAGTAGTCAAACAAGTGTCTCTAACAACATTAGCGGCATTAGCATTATCAGTTGCATTGCATAAGTGAGCCTGTTTAACCATTATTTAACTGGAAACAACATGGAGGGCTTTAGGTTTTCCAAGACACATTCACATTGTACGTATTCATTTAAATGGCTTGTTTACTTCCATATACTTCTTAATGCTGTAGCAAAAACTTTAGTCTCTGTACACAGTGGGGAGCTGATGCTGCCATCTAAGAATATCTTGTCATTAAATTGTCATTATTTGATATTTAAGCTGGTGTTTGTCGTTTCACTGCTTTTGCGTCTGATTGGCCACGACGATAATGTGGTTTGATGTACGAACACAATGGTTTTTGACATTGTTTAAATTCCGACACAGTTAGTGCATTGGTCAGGCTTGTGTCTCAAACACAGTGCAGCTTTATATTTAGTGTTAATAATAAGCACATGCATATATCTCTATGTCTGATCTCATACTGCTTTGCACCAGAGTTTACAAATCATGGTTGAAAGAAAAAAAAAAAAGGGAAGCCACAACAAAGCTGCTTTGACAGTTGGCTAAACTTAAAACAACTGTGTGCGGTAAGTGTGTGTCATTGTTTTTTTTGTTTTTTTAATTGTGTTTTGCATATTAATATGTAGAGCAGAATAGCTGAGTATTTGTTAAATCGGTGTAAACCAGCTTTCTATTTTTAAAGCTTTTCTCCATACCTAGCTCTGGATGATTTTCATCAGTGAATGAGGAAATCTACCAAAAAAAAAGCTTTCGTATCCACAAGCACCTTTCTCCAATGTGTTTCTCTTCTGGTGAGCAACAGCGTTTCTCTTCCACGCTTGAATCTTGACTCTGCGAGATGGGCTGTTCACGCCGAGTCTCGTTCCGCAGATTTCACACTTCTCAGAACATATTCACATTTCCAAATTAGTAGATCCTTTTCTTCTGATTAATTTTATTCTGGGGAAGTCGTATGAGTTTACAGTCGTGCGTGTGTGTGTGTGTGTACGTCTGTGTCAACAGGCTTTGGTGGCCTGTTGAACCACTTAAAGGATTCTATTTAACGGGTCAGCCGAGCAATTAATCAAGGGTTTAATTGGAATCCCGAGTGGAGTGACATGATTTATGCAAATAAGGTCATTAATATGCAGGCCTGCATTCGATGCTCAAATTAAAACGGCTCATCCGCCAGCGCCGGCTAGCACTTTCATTACGGTAAATTAGAGAGCGATAATAACTCCAAATACACATATTTATTTTCTACAGACATTCAGAATAGGACATGCCCACAGGAAGAAAAATATGAAAAGGCAAAAAAGAAGGAAGTTCTTATATGGGAGTTGGAAAGAGGCAGCGCTAATGCTGTTAATTTTACCTCATTAGAAGCACAGTGCTATCTGCAGGGCTTCAGTTTTAATTGGATCACCAAGCAATTTAAACCGCATTTGGTTCTTAATTGCTTTTTCTTTCCTCTTTATAATAAATAGTATAGCAGTAGTAGCTATTCGCCAGATTCTTTCTCTGGTCAGCGCAGTGCAGTGATTCAAGTGTCTGACCTATGCTGCTGTCCTTGGTTACTGCACCCACAAGGACAGTTTGTGGTTCTTGGTCCAGTGTCCAGTCCTCTCTTCCTCACTATCTGCTGATGCCAGGATATTAGAAAAAAGGTGGAAAGGAGCTGAGCCACAGCTGGAGTCACATTTTCCTGCTACTTCTTTCACGACAGTAGCGGCACAGAATGCAGGCTATAAAAGCCGCGTGTATTAACAAGTAATATCCAATAATTGCCCTTTCACTGTGGAGCAGTTGCCAGCATAAGTGAAGTGTGTATGTGCTTTTAATGATGGTGAGAAATAAGGTGTAGTCTGATGCTCAAGTAGCTGTTGATTGTGACTGGAAGTGAAGAGGGGTGGTTAGCAGTACCTAATAATGTCTGTGTAAATCTTAATCACATAAAGTGATTGTCATATCATGATGTCAACAGCAGTGTTACCTGATGTATTTATGCAATGACTGTGCCGCATCAGCACACTTAAAGTAGCTTTCAACAAAGCACAACATGGTGTTACAAAACAAGTTACCCACTAACTGCCAGAGAAATAGAGTGGAGGCGCTACCTGACATAACAAAGACCACATACTCTAGCATCTAGATACTGTATCTGACAATATCATTCACATTAGGAGTGAATGGACTGATCAGATGGTGCCTTCACATTGAGAAGCATGTCACAGTGTTCAAGCCTTCTGTTTTCACGGCTGAGGCCAATGCCCTAGTCTCTGATGGGGTTGTAGGAGGAAAAAAAGCTACTGTAAATGCAAAGTTTGTATACACACAGCCATTGAGTCATTCCCAGTCATGGACCAGGTCTATGGAGAAGAATGCTAATATTATAGCATAGAGTATGTTTTTGTAATCCAAAGTCATTTTTATATTCATGCCTTCTTGACTGTTGGTGAATAAACAGAGGCAAAATGGAGCAAATCTAACCCTCAGATCAAAATTGGTAGATTGATATATTTGTTGAATGTTTGTATTCAATCCATCCATCATGTTTTTATACCATTTATCAAATTCGGGGTTACCTGTGCCACTTCTCATTAGGTGAAAGGTGAGATACACCCTGAATACATCACGAGTTCATCACAAGCCTTATATGTACTTTAAATAGTTTAAATCTCAGTAAAGACCACAAAATAATCCTTTTCCTCCATATGGACAGAAACAAACGTATATAAAGCCCTTTTCTGTGCTATGTGTAGAAAATTTAAGACTTTGCTCAAAAGGCTGTGGTGACGCAAGTCTAGTCAGCTAACAAGGTGAATAACAGATGAATCACAAAACCACTAAAATAATATCACTTTCATTCAAGCACATTTATTCCACAGCTTTAGCCCAAAAAATATATTTGGGCATCGCAAATGACACCCAAATGGCAGTCATATACTGTCTGGTATTGGCTACAAGAAGTGAAGTAAATTCATTTCCATTCTGATTTCATTATCTGCTGTTACTGTGCACAGTTTTGAAAGCTAATACTAGCCGAGCTCAACAGGAGGCCTAATGAATCAAAGGGATGATGCTGAATCTCTTTAAAGTCTCAGTGTAATGACCTTTTTTTCTTTTCCTTTACTGAAACAATGACATCATACAAATGTTTTTATGAATGTGTATCATGTGACATTTGTTTCAATCATGTCCCAGTTGGTTGCATACTTTTATTGTGATTGTGATTTTATTGTGTATGTGATTTTTACTTGATGTTTTTCTGAATTGCCTTGCAAATTTAAGCATTATGTTGTCATCACTAGAGTCTGATGAGGATAGAACCGGGGTTTCTGTAAGTCATTAAAAAAGCTCAAATTAAAATAGAGCAAAATACGGTATAAAATATTAAACTTTACCTGAATACTTTGGATTACTTAATATATTGTCATGCTTTTTACAACTGCATGAATGTACTATTGCTGTGTGATTTATTACTATTACTGAAGGCTACTCGCCACCAAGCTAACATTGTTAGCTGGCGTTAGCTGAGGTTAGTTCATAGACTGCTTTCAGAACTGCACAGGATTATTTGCAGCTAGCAGGTTGTTAATGCTATCCATCAAGTCTAACAGTCTGGAGTCTATGAACTAACCTCAGCTAACGCCAGCAACAATGTTAGCTTGGTGGTGAGTAGCCTGGTCAGGCTAACGTTAGTTTTTAAAAAAAGAACTTACTTTCAGATGTTTCTTTAGGTTGGAGTCTTTTGACGCTGAGAGCAGCTTGGTTGCTGGCAAAGAGAGTTGTATTGCACGGTCAGATTTCGCCCATCCCTTTCTACTTTAAACGTGAAGTGGTGTCGGAATTTCCAAGTAAGAAATGTATTCCTGCCCGTGCACTGCTGGCTCTG
>VUQG01018506.1:2275-17077 GCA_015106755.1 Etia nguti
GCATTAGTTTTTCTGTATCTTCTTTTGAAGGAGTAATCTGTGTTCGCAATGCATTGTGGGAAGCAGAAGCCGCAGTCAGTTGGGAAAAAACATTGTACAGAAAACCTGCCTATCCGTGTTTAAACTTCATCTCCTGTGGCCTGAATCTTTATATACACCATCGAAAGCAATGGCTTTTCACTCAGCACTTTCATCGAGCTATTCAAGGCACAATTGTAAAAGATTGTAAGCTGTCGAGAAGACCGTAATAAAGGAGCAAGACGCTCAGTTTCCTGGCTCATGAAAATTGAGTTTGGCTTGCTGTTGACCTGCGTTAACATACACAGTGTATCCAACACGTAGTGATAACAGTACAAACACCCGCCACTCCAAATGTACCCATGTTGTAGACATTCTTGGCAGGCACAGTGGTGGTTGTAGTCGTACTGATGATGGTAGCAGAACAGCAGTGTGTCGTGTGTTCATGGTGCGCTGGTGATTTCATCTCCATGTAGCTGCTCTCTGAGTGCTTACATAGGCTGGGATTGTCGGTTATGGTGGCGTACGGGTTTTCACTGTTGAGCGAACAGGTGCTGGACAAGGAACTCTTCACATAGTCTAAGGAAAAAATGAGCACACAGACAGATTGTTGAGTCTTGTGTGGTATAGCATTATTCAATGTTTAAAAGAGGAGTCTGCTCCTATGTCGACAGTGATCAAAGGCTTAGAATTCCAAATTTCAAGTTTTAATACTATTTTATTAACAGATGAAATTGGGTGAATTCATTACTTTCGTAAAAAAAAAAAAAACTCTTCAAAAAGCTCTGTTTTAAAAAAATATATATTTTTGATGATTTTAATCCAGCAGTACTCCAGCTTTTCATTAAATGATTTTTTTTGTGTGTGTGTCAAGTCTGAAAGAGTACTTTCTGCATGACTGAAGCCAGATTCCTGGTCATTATAATAGTTACCATCGTGACCAAATTCTCTTTGGATAACTGATTATAACATGTACTGTTAAAAGAAAATGAGACACTTCACAGTGGTAAACATCTCTCTGTCAATGTGTTGCTGCCATCAAATACAAAAATGCTGCAATATTTTTCTTATAATATTTATTTTATTTTTCAGTTTAATATTTGATATTTATTTCTAGGTTGTGAATAATATGTGAATAATATATGTATTTGTTAAATTTGAAAATCATTGCATTCTATTTTTATTTACAGTTCATATAGTGCCAACTTTTTTGGAATTCAGATTGTTAAAATATTGGTTTTTATAAGAAACACTTTAATATTTAAATTGCCATGGTTAGGTTGCATGCAAGACATTAGATGGTTGGAAAGGTCTTAGTCTAATCCATGGACCTTATAGTGAGATAAGCAGATATTCTGTTCACCTTTTTGCTTTGAACCTCTGTGTAAAGTAACTGAAGCTGTGCATCTCCTCCATGCCAACAGAGCGAGAGATTTAAAAGTGATTTACGTGATAGCATCAACAGCCAAAACATAAACATTACACACACATATAGTGGCCATGTAAATCTGTGCCCAGCTTCTCTACGTACACTATAATGCCAAAAGTATTCATTCACCTATTCAAATCATTGAATTCAGGTGTTCCAATCACTGCCACAGCTGCAGGTGTATAAATTCAAGCGTTAAGCATGCAGACTACTGCTACAAACATTTGTGAACGAATGGGTGACTCTCAGGAGCTCAGTCAATTCCAGCATGGTACAGCGATAAGATGCCATCTGTGCAACAAGTACAGTGGTGAAATTTCCTCACTACAAAATATGCCACATTAGTGGTATCATAACAAAGCGAAAGTGATTGGGAACGACAGCAACCATTTAAAATCAGGTGGTGCGCAGTGTGCAGAAGTGGCTAACTTTCTGCTGCCAATTGCTACAGACCTCCAAACTTTATGTGGGCTTTAGATTAGCTCAAGAACAGTGTGTAGGGAGCTTCATGGGATGGATCTACATGGCCGACCAGCTGCATCCAAGCCTTACATTACCAAACAAAATGCAAAGTGTTGGGTGCAGTGGTGTAAAGGACGCCACAGTGGACTCTAATGCAGTGGAGACATGTTCCCTGGAGTGATGATTCACACTTTTCCATCTGGCAGTCTGATGGACAAGTCTGGGTTTGGTGGTTGGCAAGAGAACTAGTACTAGTCTGACTGCACTGTGCTGAGTGTAAAGTTTGGTGGAGGGGGGATTATGGTGTGTGGTTGTTTTTCAGGAGTTGGGCTCAGTCTCTGAGTTCCACTGAAAGGAACTCTTAATGCTTCAGCGTACCAAGACATTTCGGACAATTTCATGATCCCGATTTTGTGGGAACAGTTTGGGAATGGCTCCTTCCTGTACCAAATGACTGCACAACAGTGCACAAAGGAAGGTCCATAAAGACATGGATGAGTGAGTTTGACTGGCCTGCACAGAGTCCTGACCTTTAACGAACAGAATACCATTGTGATGAATTACGAGCCAGGCCTTCTTGTCCAACATCTTGTCCGACTTTACAAATGCACTTCTGGAAGAATGGTCAAAATCCCACAAATGGACTTTTAAGCTCACTCCCACAAGAGTTGAAGCTGTTATGGCTGTGGTGTGTCTACATGATGTTAAACCCTGGGATGTCACTCAAGTTTGTATGTGTGTGAAGGCAGAGTAGCAAATACTTTTGGCAATATTGTGCATATCTGCATATCTGGTCTTCATTTAAGAGTAGTCAACGCTTGCAGACTGCTGAGCTGACTGTCACCTTCTCTGTGATCACGGCCAGATGCGCTGATATCTCATAGTCAGAGCATCTGGTATTTCCCATCTATCACTGACTGTCGCTGGCTATTTAAACTGAAAGAAAAAGATCAAAAGTTGCTTGCAATGTGATTTTAGTTGCCAAATGTAACCAGCAGCTTTTGTGACCTCTGTTTTTTTGGCTAAATCATCAAATGATTTGGGAGAGAAGTGAACACAGCTATGGGTCTTTGGAGAATCATCTTTGTCCACAACTGTTTTCCCAGTTTTCCCCTTTACTTATGCATTCTTTCATTTCAAATGGAAACTTGAACCAAAAAAACTGTGAGCTATTTTAATGCTCTAGAAAATATGCCTGTGGTCATAGCTCTGGAGTGCCACCAGATAACGTCACTGACTCAGAGTGGCATCCTGCACGGCTCAAAATATGTATGAAACATTTAGTCCTTTTTAAAGCAATGAAAACATGTGATGCGTTAAGTAGGAGGGGTCCACAATTTAAAATAATCTGTATTCCTCTCTAAAGTCACTACATATTCTGTGTAGTCTTTTAGTGGGATTTGTTGTACAGAACAAAAAAGCTGAAGAGTTTTCCTTTAAGAAACATGGATGTTAGAGTCTGCATTGCAACACTAGACACCAAAGATTACATTTGAACACCAACATCAGCACTCAAAGGCAGCTGAGGTTAAAACCTGCAGATAAAGGAAATGTAAATCAAGGCACATGAAGAGCATTCAGTTATAGAGAAGGAGAATTCTGTTTCCAAGGGGGAGTTTGGGGGCTGATTAGGGTCAAAGCAGGAGGATGACCCCGGCAGGGAGGGAAAAAACACAGTGAGAAGAGAAGTTGGGTTCACCCTGCAAAGACACAAACACATCTATGAGCACAGGCTGGAAAGTATCATGAGGAACAGTGAAAGTGGGAGTACAGTAACATCATTCAGGTACAGTACTGGACCTGTGTGGCATGCTGCACCTTTTTCTTCATCTACATGAAATCAGAGTCTGCACTGCTAGCAGCTCTGCGAGGCTGCAACTGAAAATCACACATTTTCCTATATTTTGATTTTTATCATTCTCACGAGAATGATCCTCCCAAATAAGGATGGTAGCTTTATAATAAAGCTGCTAAAGTGGAGTTCATGTTGTTACAGTGGTGGATGGTGTCCATCAGCATCCACCACAAGTAATACTTGTGAGTCCAAAGTTCAGGTTCAGTTTCTGACAGTTTTATTTTAAAATCTTGGCTCTGTATAATTTCATAGAGAAGGGATCTCATATAATTCACAGAAGGGGCCACGACAGCTGCTGTTCAATTTTCTTTTTTTTCTCTTTTTCCTAAAAACTTTAAGAAATATTTCATACAACATAAACCCACAACAATAAAAGCACCTGCCTATTCCTCACCACTCTATGAGCCCTGAACGTGTCCTGTGTTATCAGACACCAGATGTTAGCAGCAGATATTTAGGTCCTGAAGTGATCAGAAGCCTCCAGAGATTTGACTAGAGCTTTCCTGCACATGACATTGTGAGTGGTTTTCCAGTTGTCCTTCTTTATAGTGCTTCGATAGCTATTAAGGGTAAGAAAAAAATAGTTAAATAAATAAAACTTTTTTTTTTTTTTAATTGTCCTGGGACAAATTGGCAACCTGTCCAGGCTGTAGCCTTCCTCTCACCCAATGGTGGCTAGGACAGGCTCCAGTACTGACAAAGATAAGGGGAAGAGGAAAAAAATGAACTAAACCAATCAACAGAATGTGAAGAAACAAAACATCTATGCAATGTGCTGAAAACACGTCTACTAAAGTTTAACTAGGGCTGGGCCATGTCACGTTTGAAAACAGGATGGTGCAGGGAACATTTACTAATAGTTATTACTAATAGGAGTCTGGTGAAAGGCACGCCTCGTGATTGAAACTTTTTGAAGTAGGTAATTGTAAAACATCGTCTCCTCAGCTCTCGGCGGAGGCAGACGCATCTCTCACCCTCTCCCTCCCTTATCTTTCCTGCTTGGCTTCTATGTCCTTGTCTAGTCTCGTCTAACTCTAACCCTGAGAGATTCTCTCAGTCTTATTCCTTAAAACCTAAAGAATTATGGATTTGATCAACTGGTCCCGTAACGAAGCTGACACCCTTTTCTCAACAAGAAGCCTGGGTTCAGGAGAGCCCGATTGTCCTGCGGAGATGTTTGCTGCCGGATACTTGATGGTCAGTTGCGTCATGTGTCTGGCGACACTCGATGGAGGGCGTTGAATGAGATCTACCTATTCGGAACCACGATAACAGAGTTCTGGCTGATTGGAGCTGGCTCGGACCTGGCTTATCGAAGAACAAGAAGCGGCTACAGCTGTTCAAAACCCCACAAGGCTGGCCGACATGATTGACGATGGGCAGTCTGAGTACTCACAGCCCTGTGAGTACTCAGACTGTGTTTATTAAACGCATATGGGCAAGATCATGGAGAAGCTCATGGCTCTGCAATAGGAATTGAGAGAATTGGTGACCAGTGATGGACATTAGACCAACTGTAAAAACTGGATGCAGTTGTTCGCACTAAACTCAAACAACCACCATCTTCACTCATGCGGCTATCCCATTGGCACCAGCTGGAGGCCTGCCAAGGTCGAAGCTGACTGGAACAACAAAATTCTTCCTGGATAACAAGACTGTTGTTGGAACTCTTTGTCCCTCCTTCAAGGCCACCTGGGTCCACTGGAGACTGTTGACCTTCACTTAACCGGGCGTGGTGACGCCTTCTCTCAGCTGAACATGGGATACACACACACACGCACACACGTACACTGACACAGATATGCACTCACACCCCCCTCCCCAAATCCAATGCCTCCCATGCTTGCTTCCCATCCGATGTAGACGGAGGTTCAGCATCACTTCAGGATGCGCAGAGTTTTGCAGCTGTCCTTGATGCTGCTGTGTACATTGGCATATACCCCTGTTGCTTGTCTTGTGGTGTTGTGATGATACATGTGCTTTTATGTGCTGAGGAGTTTTTGTTCTCTGTTCTCATCCTGATCCCCCGTTAGTGATCAGGATGAGCAGAGTTTCTTTTTCCTCCTCGACTGCCCTTCTGTGTTATACACTTAATTGTTTTCTTTATGCTACCTGTTCTGACCTGTCTCCCCATTGCGATGTTTGTGTATTGTATGTACGGTCGGAGGAGGTCCAACTTCGCTGGCAGGCAACTGCAGGTGACAAATAAAGGCTTCAATCAATCAATGTTGCTCTATGAATGCGTGTGTGAATATTAGATAGGAAGCACTTAGGAACAGCTTGGAAAAAGCGCTGGTGTGATTGGGTGAATGAACAAGTTGTGTAAAGCGCTTTGAGTGCTCAGATAGAGTGGAAAAGCGCTATATAAGAACCAGTCCATTTATCAAAAATTCATGTTTAAATATTATGGAAATATCCAAAAAATACATTTACACTAGCCTGAAGTGTGGTACAGATTTTCTACCATTTGGAAAAAGAGTTTCCCCACAAGACAAAACCACCACAGTGACCTGGAAGCACAAACAGACCCAGATTCTGTGAAACAGACTGCACTGACAAAGGATGTAAATCTACCAAAACACATTCGTCTAGTTTTGACGAAAACACTAAGAGATGTCTAAATGTGTTTTGAAGCAAATGTATGCTCTGCATGATGATAGAGGCTCTGAATGAAGGTGGATATTTACAGATCATTTTTGCAGCTTATCTTCTGTTCATATGCCCAATTAAGCCCATTACCCATCACAGTGTTTGTGGTGCTGTACACCAGTAATGGTTCCTGTGGGAAGCTACAGTATCATCATGACACAGTGCCATCTCCTTCCTCTGCTCCCACCCTTCATTTGCCAGTTAACCTGTTTTTTTAAGAGTTTAACGCTTTTTCCAGTGATTTTACTGACACTTTGGTTGGTCACAGTTCTGCATGTCAACACAGCGAATTTTGGCCAGTCTTTCAGTTTTTCCATTCAAACTTACTGTCTTAATGCAATGTTTCTTTCTCATGAATAACTTTTGCATCTAAAGTCGGTTTCTGAGTGTCACACGGTGAATTATTACAAATCTGAAGTGCAGCATGTCCAGATCAGCCCATTTTGCAGCAAACTCTGTGAACACTTCAAGGTCTTTTAAGCCCTTAAACTTGCAACATTTAGTCAGCTGAGCAAATCAACTTTGCACACCTGACACTCACTTAGCGTGACGTGATTACCACCAATGCCTTCAAATCATACGTCACATACACATTTTGCATCCTTCTGCCTCATGTTTTATATCCTGCTTTCACAAATTTGAGGTCTGCACGTGCATTGCAAATAAATTACTCATATAATATGCTGCCAAGTGGGAGAGGCAGCTTACTGTACACAGATCATTTCTATGCTGTTCTAAACGGTCTAATTTTTACAGGTTAAAGCCATCGAGAAATACTAAAACTGAAGTGCCAACAGACAGTTGGCAAAGTCTAGTTTGTACCATGACTCCCACCATCATGCAAGAAAAAAAATTCCCCTCAATAATTGACCTGCTTTTGCAGATGACATATTGAGTATGATCAGTATGATGCATTAGTGAAAACATCCAATCTTTCCAAGTATCTCGCAGTGATAATTTATATACAGACTAGTACACATCTCGCAAATGAAAACGGGATCAATGTACAATACTGCATAATGAGCACAAGCTGTATAATGACTGCTGCTTACTTTTCTTTTGAACGTATGCCTGAATGAGGTTGCGGTCTGCAGATCATAAATAGTTGATGTGGTCTTAGTCTCACACATACACAATAAGGAGTTGCAGAAACACGGGTGCCCCAGTTTCTGCTTTTCTATTATGGAGACTCTCTCTTGACCAAAAATACTGAAGTGGACTGAAAGAGGCGTGGGCAACTGAAATCAGAACAACACATTTGGCAAAGGCTGGCAACAGTGAGGGATATCACCTGTGTCTGTCACAAATGGCCCAAAACATAAAGTGATAAAATCTCAGAGATCATCAGCGCAAGTGCTCAGCTATTCACACTGCAAGTTGCACCTTCTTTGTTAGGCTACTGTATTTAAATCAGAGCACGCATCCCAGACTTAAAAGGTATTTATGTCAAAAAGTATGGAGAAGGAGGTGAAGGCGATGAAGGCTTTTATCAAGGTCTGCAAGTACAAACAACTGATGCAAACACTTGACATCCCAGCAGGAACTTTTTCCCATGGGAGTGCTGCAATGCCATCTGTGTGAATCATGAGTGAAGCCTGTCAGGCAACCGAGCCACTGTGAGGTATCTGTGAAACCCAGAGACTCGTAGATCACACAACTCACTCTCTCTAATCAGTCAGACAGGCTGTTCCCCACCCTACCCACGTTAGCATTGATTAGAAGCGTTAGTATGGTGCTGATTAAGCACAAAGCTTTAAAGGTTCAATCAGGAATGTATCTTATCATATAGATTTTATGTAAACCTGCATAGTATATTGTAAAGCTATTTGACTTTGACTTCTTGTAGAATAGCACTTGGGAACTTTCCCGGCTGATTATTACCTAAAGTGGCCTAAAGGTCAAATTTAGCAGTTTTACACACAAATCTTGCCCCAGAAATCATCACAAAGGCACAATCACAACAAGCTAATTCAGCATTACACAAAAAATCAATTGATGAAATTCATTTTGAGTACTTATTTGGTCTTTTAGATCACATTCCTACAGACTGCTCAAAGAGGTCCCAACATTAATTAATGCTTCAGTTTTAAATATCATCAACCTATCTCTATTAATATGCTTCGTACCTTTAGGGTAGCAGTAATTAAACCATTACTTAAAAAGCCACCACTCGACCCATCTGTCTTAGATTATTATAGGCCAATCTCCAAACTTCCTTTTCATCTGCACAGGAATCCGTTTCAGAAATCATCACAGCACACAAACAGCAAACAAAAAAAGAGGGTATACAATAATGCACAAAATTTGGGAATGTCACAGGTGAAAGAAGTCTAATGCACTCATTTCACTCAACATGCAACACAAAACAGTTAATAAAGCTCAAACTGCTGTTGTTCCAAATGCTCGGTAGCACATTTGACCATGAAAATAACAAAGCTTGCTTGCTATAGCCCACTTCAATTACAAATTCTTCTTTACAATGAGGAATAACGAGAGTCTAATCCTCTTTTTCAGGTTTCAAAGGGGCTAAACTGTTTTCAAGCAAACAGCAGAGAGGCCTTGGACTGTTGGGTCTAAGTTGCAGTTAAGATAAAACTTACAAGTTAAGTTTTTACATTTAATACTTTTCAGTGAACGCTTGGATCTGTCCAAAACAGATCGCACAAGGACTCCAAATGTGGAGGGAAAAAAGTGGTCCAATTTGTTTTGTAATGGCTTTCCAAGCTGCAATACAGCAAATACAGACATCATCTCGAACTAATAAGCTTCAGTGAACACTTGCAGAAGCTTTGACACATGTACAGCATGCAGATTCTGCTTTTGTGGGTGGAGCTTTACTTGTTTTATAGACATCAGCTTTTGATTTTTCTCACAGGTTATATTCTAGGATGGGTTTATCCTTCCCTTGGCCTCACTAATACTGGGTTGTGTTTGGGCTGACCTGGCATAAAATCAACTGAACAACTCATCTCAGTGTTGTTGTTGTTTTTGTTTGGTTGTTTGTTGTTTTAAGCGTGGTTAGCTTTCAGCAGGAATCTGTGCTCTGTTCATTGGTTTGGTCACTTGCTTTTGGTTTTACAGTTTGCTACGTCCGCAAACACTCCCCAGACCCACAACACATGGCTGGATGGACACAAGTACAGCGGTAAGCTCAGGTCTAAAGAACTAAGGGAAGAGGAATGGAAGACAGTATAAAAAAATCCTTTCCTCATTTGTTTTAATCATCATGCAATGGTATCGTATATGCAGGGCAAAAAGGTAAGAAGAAAAGGAAAGCTTTTTAGATGATTTCATGAAACCTGAGCTAGAAACTTGCAGAATTAGCCATCTCCAAGTGTTTTCAAATCAGGTTGGTTTTATTGCCAGTATGAGAATAAAATAAAAGGTCAAATGTTATATGGTTGGAGAGGAGACATTTTTGGATCCATGCAACAACATCCCAAAGGCAACATGTCTAAATTTAACAGGTGCCATATCTGTGCCCTAATCAGAATTTCATCAGTAATGAAGGATGGCAGCTTTGGAATTGGTCTATCCTCAACATTTCTTAGTTTTGTTGTGAAGGCTAACATCATGTGAAAATTAACTGTGACACAATGTCTTTTCCAAGGGTGTTTTATGTGCTAATTTACAAACTGATTATTATCTTCTGGCTCATGGTCGACTGAACCGAGCTGGGTAGAGACTCATTTTTGGTTAGTCACAGACACACAAAGAGAGCGGTTTGCATGTTCCTCCTATAGTCTGCAGCTACATCACCCTCATTACATTTTTGTTTTTAATTTTCACCACAAAAACGACCAACTGAATTGACTGAGGGTTGGTATCTGTTTTTGCACATGCACTCCTGCCCTAAAGTTCTAGGCTTAACCTGAGGGCACTGTGTGTGACAAAGATCATACTGAATTCATTTGGACTGGACATTAAACTTTTTCGTCTTTACTATGGCAGCTTCCTGGTATTGAGTCTTTGTGATGTCTGACTGCACCAGTGTAAGACCAGCACAGGTAATTGTCCAGAGAATAATAATGCCATGTCGGCTGCCTGCTGGACTCCTCTCCCATGTGCAACTACTGTCCCAAACCAAATTTTGGAGGCTTGGTAATATAACAGTAATAAAAGTGTAATAAGGTGGGGACAGGGCAATAATAGGGATATAGAACGCTATTACCACTTATTCAACAAGTGGTATCAGAGTAAAATACAATTAATTAGGGGGTGGCATGGTGGTGCAGTGGTTAACCCTGTCACTTTATAGTAATCTAGTCTGATCCAGTCTGGGGGATTTGCATGTTTTCCCCGTGTATCCTTGGGTTTTCTCTAGGTACAAGCATGAGTTTAGGGTAACTGGTGATTTTAAATTGCATGTAGGTGTGAATGTGAGCATGAATTGTTGACTGTCTGTATGTACTGGTCCCGCAGCACATTGGTGACCTGTGCAGGGTGTGCTGTGGATATAATGTTTAATTTTATAGCGTACTAACTGGAAACATATGTTTATCATTTCCATCCTATAACCACTGTTCATATAAGATAATTACATATATGTTACATAAATATTACTTTATAATTAAATGGTAATAAGCTTTTATTACAACAAAACGGTCTCAGTATCCTCATCCTTGTAAGGGCTACAATAAAAATGTGAAGACTATGTTAAAGTCTGCCTTGAGCAAGCTATCCTCAAAATCTGAGACAGAGTGCAAAGGGATCAGAGTCCCTGTGGCTGCTCTCAGTAAGCAACAGCACTTTGGCAGAGTGCAGGGGAAAAGCATTTGCTGCTCCTGCCTTATGGCAAAGTGGGCTAAAGAAAGCTCTGTTCAAGAACCTTTAAAAGACCAAACATTTGGAAGCAAAGTGGAGCTACAGCATGGGTGAATACCTGTTCTCTCTCCCAATAAACAGCAATAAACTGACGACCAATATCTTTCAAGTATTTCTTGCTGGCTTCAAAACACCGAGGCCTGTAGTATGAAGAAGGATTTAGGATTTGTGAGCCAATTCCAGGTTTAATCCTGGGGTTTGGTTTCATTACTGTGGTTCAAGCTGGATGTGAAGATCATTTTGTTTACCATTTTCATTTTTTTTCACTTTTTGTTCAAATGCTGCCAAAAGAAAATGTATAAAAGCAGAAATCTGATCAGAATTCATTTAAAACCTTTCAAGCTTTTATATTTAGAGACAGATACTGTTTTTTGTGCCAGGCCAATGTCAAATCTTATCTTCCTGGTTTTGAGCATAATCAGTGTAATCAGTTGCAAACCATCTGTATTAGATGCACCTATGGTATCAATTTGAAAACCATATGTCGCCTTGTTCTTAACTTATCACATTCATAATCTGAGGTGTTTATGCTGCCAGCCTGCCTGGCAGCGTAACGACAATACCCCATGAGCCTTTCATGGCTGAAAAGTTGTGTCTTTGTCTCATTAATCAAAGAGGGCACTGCAAATGCTTGAAATATTTGATTTAATATCACCATTATCTGAAGGTGCAATATCAGAAAGGGTCAGCTGTTTGTGCAAAAATTTAAAGGCCAATTGGCCGAGTCTACAGTTTTCATAAGTTGTAGTTTTTCCCTATCAGCACAATTTTGCAAAACTTTGTAATTCCCTCTAAGCACCTGCCCAGACCTGTGCTATGAAGTTCAGTCTTCAGAGGTGGTCCGCTCCTTTGTGCCTATTGACAGACAGTAAAAGGAGTTAAGCCAAGAGACTGCAGTCTAGTAGTGATATTCCTCTGGGTGAGCTGCACACATAAGAAGGCATATCAGCACTATTTGTAAAAAGTCACACACAGCCCTGCGAAGGACGGTCCACTTGAGATAAACTGCCTAATAATTGATCGTCACAGAAATGAATGGAGGGCGCTGGGATTAAAGAAAACCCTGAAGTTATTTTGTGTGCGTGTGTCCTGTGATGGAAAGACAAGAGTTAGGTCAAGTTCAGGCAGACTGTGGGATTTCTTTAATGGGAAATGCACTTTCTGCATAATAAATTTACTCACAGAATCACTGCAGAGTTTTGAGCTCTATCTCAATTTAAACTTTCTGAATGCCTCTGCTGTCAAAGCATATGGCAGGAGTTTACAAAATACTTGTCTTGACCTCGTTTTAAAATTTGGCCTTGTCTTAATTTTTTGTAAAAATCATCCAGTACTTGAAAGTGCAGCTTCATGTTTCAGCACCGCCCGTATGTAGTGAGAGTTATAAGATATAGTCTGCCTTTCATCCAGATCACACATGTAGCTGCAGGCTGTTAAAACAAATGTCAAGAAAAAGAAGCTTAATATGAATAAAAAATAATCATCAGTTAAGATCACTATAGTCAAGTATAGGAGATTTATCCATTTCCAGCTTATGTCATTTATATTTAGATGTTTCTGCTATGGTAGCATCATGTCTTTCCACGTGCATGCATGGAAAACCAGAGGTAGAGAGAGCAGTAGCAAGACCTCTGGACAGAAGAGAGCAGGCACTTACAAGTATCAACAACAACTGATTACATGAGACACAGCATGAAGAAAGGAGAGGAGCTGCTGGCGTCCTTCTGTGTTGTGTGATATGTTCACGTTTTACAGTGAACATGTATGTTACTTCAAAACATACATACAGTGAAAAAGAAAGTGCTGACAGGACTCTGCACAGTCCTGTAAAAAACAAGCACACCAAAAGCTTTTGGAACTACCTTTGTCAGCAATTTCAGTGTCTCACATCGCTGTGGAGGACTTTTAGAACCTTTTCTTTACAATGTCGCTTCGGCTCATTGAAGTTTGAAAGAATTTTTTAGACTTGGCTGACACTTTCCATGTCAACCAAGTTGCAGTCATTGTTTTGCTGGTGTGCCTGGAATTACTGTCCTGCTGCATGACCCAATTTCAGCCAAACTTTAGAAAGAGACAAGGCCTTCGAGTATGTTGGTATACAGAGAAGTTCTTGGTCAACATGATGACTACAAGGTGCCCGGATCCTGTGGTTACAAAACAAGCCAAATCCTCACAACTGCAGCACTGTGCTTGAAGCTAGTATGTGCTTAGTTTGGCTTTCACCAAAAACACCTCTACTTTGGTGCGGTCCACCCAAAGGACATTGTTCCAGAAGTCTTATGGTTTGTTCAAATCCAAGTTGTGCTGTCACTTTCTTTTTAGAGAAACAAAGCTTTTTTTTCCCTGCTGAACCTAGATAATATTCACAAAACATACTAATACTTGTACATGCCATACAAAGGAAATGCCATAGACATCCTCCTAACAACACTGCTGGTGAAAGTGAAATGCCAACCGTGCCAGAGGGAGCTATGTTACAGCAACAACAACAACAAGTTGTATGTTGGAGCACTACTGTGCATGCCATTAGAATGAATAGCAGCCTCATCCCATGCCATTTAATTAAGCCCTCCACTCGTTAAACACAAAATACCCCTCACTGTGGCTGTGTACTTTCTGAAATAATGTTGCATCTGTGTAGGTACCAGGAGACGTGACATGGATGAGACTTTACATGACTGTTAAAGATTCTGAACTTTTTACAGTGGTGAAAAATGAGGATTTGAGGAACCTTATCCATTTACTTGATCCAGCTTACACTCTTCCAACAAGCAGTGTTGGGGAGTAACGGAATACATGCACCGGCGTTACGTATTTAAAATACAAAATATGAGTAACTGTATTCTGTTACAGTTACTGTGTAAAAAGGTGGTAATCTGAATACAGTTCATTTGTTGAAAGAAATAGAATACACGGCGGTCATTTCCTGTTTCATATGTTAGGCCAGGGGTGTCGAACTCCAGGCCACAAGGGCCGGTTTCCTGCAGGTTATAGATATCACCCTGAATCAAATGATTAGTTCATTACCAGGCCTCTGGAGAACTGCAAGACACGTTGAGGAGGTAATTTAGCCATTTAAATCAGCTGTGTTGGATCAAGGACAGACCTAAAACCTGCAGGACACCGGCCCTCGAGGCCTGGAGTTCGAAACCTGTGTGTGGCTATACCCTCTCTATGCCTTCTCCAATTTTGGTGATTAAACCCAGTTGGGTGCAAGTTTAGCTCTGTTAGATGAGCATGTAGCCATATATCACATAGCGGAGAGTGGCCGGCCCGGGTTCAAGTATGACCCGTGGCCCTTTTTTATTTTTTTTTACTCAGTTTCCATCTGGGATTAATACAGTTTCTCTGATTCTGACTGCTGGAAACCCAAACAAAACATGTAATAAGAGGCTCTAATGTAAGCGTCCTGTTAATGTCGGTGGGTCAGTTACACAATGGACCCAGAGCCAGCAGTGCACGGGCAGGAATGCATTTCCGACACCACTTCATAAGAAGAATGGGATGGGCGAAACTTCAGTATCTTCGATGTACTATTGCTGTGTGATTTTATTACTATTAATGA
>VUQG01018512.1:0-35876 GCA_015106755.1 Etia nguti
CTCAATTGCTGATTTAATTTTTTTTATTATGCCAGGGCAACCATCAAACTTTTCAGTGATGTCATAATTCTTCCCCTTCTTCTTTCTCTTACTGTCATTCTCTTTCAAACTTCTGTTACCCTTGAATGCTGAATGTTGTTTTAATTAATGTTTTGTTTTTTTAAAATTCAGCTCTGATATACATGGTTTTGATTTAACATTGCATTTTACATTCTGCAAACTTTTTATGCTCTGTGGAAAAACACCAGTACTTTTGATTATACTGTGTTCAATTGAATGCTGTTGAAGACAACATACAAAAAAAAATATTTCACATACATCTTTCATATATTAAAAAAGAAGTTGCAGCCTACTATCAACAAATTTAGAACTTAAACAATGGCACTTTATGCTAGGAATGTAAATAAGACTAAAAAGCTGCACTTAAGTTCTAAGATTAGCAGGATAACAATTTCAAGAGAAGTCAATTACATTTAGATTTAGTCAGTAGTGACTTCTCTGTCCTCAACTTATTACTCTTCCATGCAATTTCAGATTTCACCTAAGGTACATAATGTGGTGTTTTAGCCTTTTTATTTTTTAAATCATTTTTATTTTATTAACAAATAAAGAATTAATTAAGACAATATTATTCAGCATTTTGAATAGATGGTATGTCCATCATGTCATTAACTGGCACTGAGGTCTCAATCTGAAGACAGATCCTAAAATCACATACAGAGGGGAGAATAATTAAAATCAGTTTATTAAGAAGTTTATGCCTCAAACCACAATTCCTTAATTTCTCTGCTTTCTTGTTAGTTGTATGACATTTACAATTTGGTACACAATTCTACTATGTTGATAACTGGCAAAGATTAACTAGTGTGGTTGTACTGATAAAAATAGATAAGGCCTGCACAGAACAGGCCTTATTCTTGTCCCTTATCTTAAGACACTTTAAATTTAGTTTCATCTAACATTAAAAAGTAGCCTGCCAATATCTTGGACTGTAAAGCTTACAGAAAACTGTAACAGAATCCAGGATGTGTGTTGCTTATACAAGAAGTCCAAGAGAAGCATCTCTTCTGCACCTCCAGTGAGCCTAGTACAGTGGCAGAAAGATAAGTATAAAAACTTGAATGAAGGAAGTTTGAGGAGGACCATGCTACTACTTTACATTACATTCTGCACAGTATTTATACATGAATACATTTAAGCTGAGTGGAATTTTCTTTTCAACATATTATGACAAAAGACAGCAAGTCTTAGGTGAAAGCCCGCTTACCACGAAAAGGTACAGGCCATGAGTGGGAACACAGGAAAAGACATACTTGGAAAACAAGACAAACTGAGACAGGACAAAATGCAGATAGAAAATTATGTGCAAACAATATGCAAATTTTTTTATTTTTATATTTTCACATCCTTAATACACCTCAATACAAGAAAAAAGTAACTTAAAAACAATAAAATTGTATATAAACATTGTGTACATATAAACATTCTGATTTCAGATACTGAAATGAACTTTTTCAGTTGGTTTTTTAATTCCTAAACATTAACATAAACATTCAAAATGCAAACTATAAATCATGGGCAGCAGCAACAGAACAAAATGAGGATCAGTGGAGTCCATGTTTCTCCTCCTGATTATTCAGTACTGTTTATGCGGACTGTAAACCATGGGCAACTGAGGGGCAACTGAGGAATAACTGACAACGACAACTAGAGCTAAACAACTAGTCATGTTTTTGTAATTTACATAAATAAATCAGTGATATTCTTTGACCAAAGATGTTTACTTTTAAATATATATTTTAAATCTAGTCTAAATTACAAGTAGGGCTGGGTATTGTCACTGATTTCTACACCTGATTCAATTGTGATTCATAAGGTCGCAATTCGATTCGATCCCCAAAGCACTTTTCTTTAGTATCTTGCCCACCCCCAACAGTACCCCATTCACTGTACTTGTTGTTTTATCTCCCATACATAGACAGTAGCTGTGTCCCAATTCATAGGTCGTATCCTTCCGAGGCCGCATTTGAAGGCCGATTACGTCACAGCCAGGCGACGAAGGCTGTCCCAATTCGAAGGCTGCTCCAAATGCGGCCCACAAATGCGTCCTCCTTTTCCACGGATTTCGAAGGATGGGTCCGGTGTGTCCTTCGTGGCCCAACCTATCCCAGGATTCATAGCGAATTCCAGTTTCCAATAGTGGCGGCAGCTATGAAGGTGGTAGACACAGCGGCGGTGGATACCTACATTTTTAAATGTAAGTTATTTTTGAAATAGCGATACAAATGTTAAGATGTTAAAGTTAATGTAAGTTTAATCTTACATTTTAAGGTGAACTCTTTTTTTACATTTGTTAAACTTACGTGACATTGCTGTCGATGCACAGTGCTGCTCTTTTTTAACATAAAAGTTGTATATTAGGTTTCAAACACAGCTGAATATTAAATGCTGTACAACTGTCAAACAGAAAACTCACTGGATGCTTGCTGATTAACCACATTGTGTTACATGGTAGTGAACCAAATTTACTCCAATTACTGTATTTTTCGGACTATAAGGCGCACTTAAAATCCTTTAATTTGCTCAAAAACCGACAGTGCGCCTTATAACCCGGTGCGCTTTATGTATGAATTCTGGTTGTCCTTACTGACCTCGAACCGATTTTATGTGGTACACGGCGCTCAAAAATCTGTCAAAAAATGTTTTAGTATGACTTTGGTAAGCTACGAAGCCGCACCGCTTGATGGATTTTTGGAGCATCACGGCTACTGTAGTCAGGAGGCTCGCAGAGTAATCCGGGTCCAAACTCCACTATATAATGATGTGCTAGGTGATCGCTAGCGACACAGCTATGCTAGCATAATATAAACACAGTGAAGCTGGAGGATGAATGTTAACTTTTTTCCACTCGATAAAAGTTAACGCGAGGGTTCCCGATGGTTTGGGACAAATGCAATCGCATGACAGGATGCTGTAAACGGACCAAACTTCAGTCAGGAGAACAACTGAGATAATCCATCCACAATACGAGGTTAGTCATTAATATACTGCAACAACATGGGAATAGAGCAGCTGTGAGAGAATTCAACATGAAGTGGAGGAAGCAAGAAGAATGAGTTGAGTAAAGTTGGACTTATGGTCTGAAAAATACTGTATATTTTAGGGAGCAAGGAGCAGACGAAAACCTTTTCACTGATGCAAAAATACTCAGCCACAGTGGCTTGGAGGTACAGCAACAGTATGGAGTTTGTAATCTGTTAGGCATAAGAGAGAGTGCTTTTCTTTCTTGTATTTTTAAGTTAGTACATTTTGCTGTGGATGTTGTTCAGGGATTAACATGATTGACATGTCCTATTATTGTCTGTCTGTTAGGGCAGTTCTTGAGAAGATGGGCCTACAGGGAAAAGTCACCCCTTTGCAGACCTGATGGCGAATAGCCACCACCTCCCTCCGGGCCCCTTTGGACGATGCGATGAACAGTGGAATGAGGCATTGCAAACACTCTAGAAACAACTCTGTAGGATGTTCCACTTGCCAGCCAAAAAAGAAAAACAAGGACCTCAATTGTGGCACCTCAACCATGTGTCCGATCCTGGTTAATCAGATTCAGCAGCACTTTCAGAGACTCCCTGCTCAGGCGAAAATCAGGTCTAGTGTCCTTATTGTTAAACAACCTGTCCAGGACTGGAACACTCGGGTTACTCCTGCTGTATGGTCTGGTGAAGGAAAATATGGAAAATAACAGAAATTGTTTTATTCATATCATTATTATTAATGTTGCTGTTGTTTTTCTAAAAAAAAAAAAAAAAATTTTACATGTCAAAACATTATTTTGATTGTTACACTTGAGTAAAATGTATTAAAATGTACTTGTTGACTGTAAAAGATAAAAGAGCGGATAGTCCTATATTAAAATGACGTCTACAGTAAATATCAGAAATAAAAATCTAAAAGTTTTAATTAGCTAGTAAAACGTTTTCAACTTTTGAACACTTTCAAGAATATACACACATCAAAGATCTGAAGAAAAAAAAAATTAAGACATGCATTTTTCACTGTACCTGAACATGGTTATCTCTCAGTCGGAGATAAATCAGTCGTCTGAGATGACTTTTTATTTGTCGTAGCTCTTCAATTAATAAAAAGATGAGAAAGAGAGCCATTAAAATTTCGACATCCATCATTTCCTGCTGTCACCAAAGGGGAGAAGTAGTAGGGGCGGGAACAGCTGGTGATGCAAATCTGAAGGCTAGACTGTCCCATTTTACATCCTCTCACTTCTGGCCCGCGTGGTATTCGCGGTCTTCGAAGGGCCAGGTCCTTCTCACTCTGCCATAAAATATTTTGCTTGAATAATTTTTTAAAATTTTACTGCTTTGAGTGCTAAATCACCATACTAACAACTTTCTACATTCTGGATTCATGTGTCCTTTTTACAGTGTTGCATTTTACTGACTAATGTCTCTGGAGTAGGTGGGACATATGACCATTTGTCATATGATCTGTGAAAATCCCCTTTTAGATTGGTTAGATATTGCCAACACCATCCCTTCCATGTGAACATGCAGGCGAAACCTGGGTTAACTTAGCAAGTTGATAAACCATACTTAACCCTTAATTATGATAATTCATCATAAATCATGTAATATTGATTTTCCATTCCCGAGTTGTGGCACAATGAAAGGTCAGATTAAGAAAACAGAAGGGGTACTGTAGCAGCTATCTTCTGTTCTAGATCAGATCATCTAGCAGTAACTAGTATGATGAAGATGTATTATGATATGATAAACAAGCCATATAGTGTGTCATATTGGGCTGTGTGCGGGCAGGCAGGACCCAATATGCAGACTCGTGGAGGCAGAATTCAAAGTCTACTGCTTTATTGCAGGCAAAGTCAAAAAACAGAACAAAACTAGGAGGGCTGGAAACTGAACTGGAAACGAAACAGAATGAGGATAGCAAACATTAACAACGCGACAGAGAGCAAAGGAAAACACAGGGCTTAGATACACAGAGGCGTAATCAGGGAATGGGAAACAGGAGGGAGACACAGCTGGGTCAATTTAGGGCTAACGAGACAGGGGGGAAGTAAAAGTGAATACCCTGACATAAGACATGGACCTTCAAAGTAAAACAGGAAACAAGAAACAAATCACAAAGACGCGGACTTGACACTGAGAGACAGACTGAAAGAATATAACACACGAAACCCAGGGAAGACAGTGACTTAAACTAGAAACCAGAACAACAAATAACATCAAGGGAACAAAACCTAAGAATTAAACTCATGACCAGGACCAAACTGAAACCTAGAATAATTATAAGCAAAACAGCACAACTAAAGAATCAGAACATAAATCATAATACAGAAAAATACCAAAACACAAGAAACAGAAAATGCCTGGTCAAAATGACCCAGAACCATGACATAGAGCCAGTGAATGCAAAAGTCCATTGTCTATGTGTGAGCTGATCAGTTTGTAGAAATCTGTAGATTATTAATCTGATGATTTTTGATCTGATTCTGAAGTGTATGGGTGTGGAAACAAAAAAGCAAAGTAAGTATGTGGGCGAGTAAAAGGTGTACTAGTGTGTGCAATTTATTTATCTGTTATAAATACTAATACCTCCTTTTTGGCTTAATTAACTGCTCCCCAAAATGTCTGTGTAAGGCTATATTTCTAAGAAACTGTGATGAGAATATGAAAAACAAAGATCTGGAGAAGATAACTGTGACACAAATAAAGCCTCTCACAACACAGGTCACATTTTAATGGCAACGTGGCAGTGAGGCTGCCAGGGTTTAATAGAGCTCTTTTGAACTTGCCAGATTAAACATTAAGACTCATTTAAAGAGGAAGGGAGTTAAATGAAGACCTTGGGACTCCAGATGAAGGGAGCTGTAAAGGTTGACAGCATTAAAACGATATGTCATGTGAAGCAGAGCATGTAGGAAGCAGGGAGTGGACCCAAAATGCAGCTGACAGATGTATAACTCAAAATCACAGCTTTATTGCTGGCAAAGCGGTGACAAAAAGAAACAAAAGGGAGATACAAAAACTAGAGGCTACAGGCACCATGGAGGAGGTCGCAACAGAGAACAGAGGGAGACACAGACAATATACAGTGGTGTAAAAAAGTGTTTGCCCCATTCCTGACATCCTCTAATGTTTCTGATCATCAAACAAATGTAAATATTAGACAAAGATAACACAAGTAAACACAAAATGCAGTTTCTAAATGAGGGTGTTTATTATTAATGGGAAAAAAATCCAAACCTACATGGTCCTGTGTAAAAAAGTGATTGCACCTCCTGTTATAGCATAAATTAACTGTGGTGTATCACATCTTTGGAAAGCTGAGTTCAGTTTCTGCAGCCACACCCAGACTTGATTACTGCCACACCAGTTCTCAATCAAGAAATCACTTAAGTAGGACCCACCTGACAAAGTGAAAGAGACCAAAAGATCCTCAAATGGCTCCTCAATTTCCTTGGATCGCGGCAGGAAATTCAGGAACAAATGAGAAACAAAGTAATTTAGATCTCTCAGTCTGGAAAAGACCATAAAGACATTTCTAAAGCTCTGGGACTCCAGCAAACCACTGTGAGAGCCATTATCCACAAATGGCTGATGCAATGAAAACATGAAACAGTGGTGAACCTTAAGAGGAGTGCCCAGCCAATCAAAATGACCCCAAGAGCGCAGTGATGAGGTCACAAAAGGCCCCAGAACAACATCCAAAGAACTGCAGGCCTCATTTGCCTCAGTTAAGGTCAGTGTTCACGACTCCAACATAAGAAAGAGACTGGGCAAAAATGGCCTTCATTGCAAAGTTCCAAGACGAAAACCACTGAGCAAAAAGAAAAGCTTGTCTCAGCTTTGCCATTAAACATCTTGATGATCCTCAAGACTTTTAGGAAAATACTCTGTGGTCCAATGAGACAAAAGTTTAACTTTTTGAAAGGTGTGTGTCCCATTACATCTGGCATAAAAGTAACCATCACCATCATACCAACAGTAAAATATGGAGGTGGTAGTGTGATGGTCTGGGGCTGTTTTCCTGCCTTAGGACCTGGAAGACTTGCTGTGGTAAATGGAACCATGAATTCTGCTGTCTACCAAAACATCTTGAAGGAGAATATCTGGCTATCTGTCTGTAACCTCAAGCTGAAGCGCACTTTTCTTCCCTTTTAAAGCTTTTGTGAAAAAAACCCCCCTGTGTATTATTATACCATTACTTAAAGGGTTTTTACTGGTTACTCTAGCCTTAAAAATGAACAGATCCTTGGGGGCTAGTTTTCCAGGTCACTAAATTTAACCCGGTTAGTTACCAAGTGCAAGGATTTAGAGGAAAGCTGCTGATAACGGGTGTGACTTGACCAGAGGGCCACCCTGGCAAGCATGCCTTCAGAGGACACATGATCAAATCCAGAGGGCTGATAAGCAGACAGAGCGGGGCGATTGTCCTCTTTGTATCCATCCAAGCTCTGCATTCCCTACAGATTAATGTAGATTTTCCACAGATTAGGAATTTTTAAACAGAGAGCCGGTTCCAGACGTTCCAGAAACTAAAGGAAAAAGAGAAGCAAGAAGAAGAACCATCAGGGAAGGACCACTGCATGGCATGTACCATAAGCAGGTAGAAGACGTGGCTGATAACGAGAAATCCTACCAAGTCACAAATCATGGCAGCAGAGCAACAAGCTCTAAGCACAAGATCTATAGAGGCTGGAGTACACCACACTAGGGAAACCCCAGGTTTAGGCTGTGCAAAGATGCCTCTGAGACAATCCAGTGCATAACTGCAGCAAATGTTGCCATAGTAGAAGAGTGCAAGATGCTAGCAGAGCATTTTATACAGGAACATCTGTGCCAAGTATGGCCTGAAAGTCCAAAGGTAAAAATGACATATGCCCCTCAGGGTGGTTGAGAATGACTAAACTAAGATCCTGTGTGACCTCCAGATACAGATGGACAAATTGGTGATGGCTAACCAACCAGACATAGCAGTGATGGACAAGCAGATGAAGAGGGCCATAGTAATAGATGTAGCTATACAAAGTGACAGCAACATCAGAAAGAAGGAACAAAAGAAGCCAGAGAAATACCAAGGGCTGAGAAAGGAGGTACAGAAAATGTGGAAGGCTAAGACAACAGTGGACCTGGTGGTAATCGGAGCACTTGGGGCCATGACCCCCAAACTGACTGAGTGCCTCTAACAGATCCCAGGAACAACATCTGAGATCTCTATCTAGAAGAGTGTAGTCCTAGGAATAGCAAAGATACTGTGCAGGACCCTCAAGCTCCCAGGTCTCTGGTTGAAGACCCAAGCTTAAAGGATTAAAGGGCAAATGGGGAATGTATACACATACAGTCAGGGAAAAAATATTTGAACCCCAGCTGATTTTGTAAGTTCCACAAAGAAATGATCAGTCTATAATTTCAATGCTAGGTTGATCTGAACAGTGAGAGACAGAACAATAACAAAAAATTCCAGAAAAAATCTTTCCAAAAAATTTATAAATTAATTTGCATTTTCATGAAGGAAATAAGTATTTGATCCCTTTGCATATCGTGCTTTAGTACTTGGTGGCATACCTTTGTTGGCAATCACAGAGGTCAGGTGTGTCTTGTAGTTGGCCTCAAGTTTTGCACACACCTCAGGGGGGATTTTGTCCCACTCCTCTTTGCAGATCCTCTCCAAGTCATTAATGTTTCGTGGCTGATGTTTGGTACCTGGAACCTTCAGCTACCTCCATAGATTTTCTATGAGATTAAGGTCTGGAGACTGACTAGGCCACTCCAAGACCTTAATATGCTTCTTCTTGAGCCAATCCTTTGTTCCCTTGGCCGTGTGTTTTGGATCATTGGCATGCTGGAATACCCACCCACAATTCATTTTCAATTGCCTGGCTGAGGAAAGAAGGTTCTCACCCAAGATTTGACGATACATGGCCCCATCCATCTTCCCTTTGATGCGGTACAGTTATCCTGTCCCCTTGGCAGAAACCCCCCCAAAGAATAATGCCTCCACCTCCATGTTTGACGGTGGGGAGGGTGTTCTTGGAGTCATAGTTAGCATTCCTCCTCCACGGCGAGTTGATTTAATGCCAGATTTTGGTCTCATCTGACCATAACACTTTCACCCAGTCCTCCTCTAATTCATTGCAGTGTTCAGTGGCAAACTTCAAATGGGCCTCTACACGTGCTTTCTTGAGTGGATGACCGTGAGGGCACTCCAGGATTTCAGTCCTTCGCGGCGTAGTGTGTTACCAACTGTTTTCTCAGTGACTATGTTTCCAGCTGCCTTGAGATCAATGACAAGTTTCTCCGGAGTAGTTCTGGGCTGGTTCCACACTGTTCTTATTATCGTTGAAACTCCACGAGTGAGATCTTGCATGGAGCTCCAGACTGAGGGAGATTGGCAGTTATTTTATGGTTCTTCCATTTGCGAATAATCGCACCAACTGTTTTCACCTTCTCACCCAGCTGCTTGGGTGAATGGTCTTGTAGTCCATTCCAGCCTTGTGTAGGTCCACAGTCTTGTCCCTGACATCCTTGGAAAGCTCTTTGGTCTTGACCATGGTGCAGATTTTGGAATCTGGATGGACTGATTGCTTCTATGGACAGCGGTCCTTTATATGTGTGTGTGTGTGTGTGTGTGTGTGTGTGTGTGTGTGTGTGTGTGTGTGTGTGTGTGTGTATATAATACATATTAAAAATTTTAAGCAGCACACCTTAATACCAATTCTATTTTTCTTTGCTTTTTGTTTTCAAATGTGTGTTACACTGGAATGGAAATCTAGTACCTCTAGCAAGTTAATATTAAATGACATATAATTAAATTAATAACAAATGGCAGTCTCTGATGGAGATGTAATATCTCAAAATATTTTTCTCCGTCATTCTTTGTTGACTGATTATTATAATAAAACTAGCAATAAGGATTCACTATGTACATTAAGTCTGCATGCCTGTGAAAGTCCACAGAAAATAACTTAAGGTTCCTTGCAGTCTCAGACTTGCCAGAAATGTGCCTGTGAAGCTTACAAGTCTGCAAGGGCTGCAAAGTCTGGACAGCAGTATTCAGCTCTTGTATGACATAAAACACAAGATTTACTAGCTCAGTGTTTACGGTTTTCTCCAGCTGCTGCTCCACATAAATACCATCCAGTGATAACTTCCCATCAGCTTTCCCTCTGCCTTATTTCAACAAACAGTTAATAAAGAGAATCAGCTTTCTGATTATTTTCTGTTCCGTGTATAAAAGTGGGTTAATACTGCTGAGGAGTTGAAGTAGGGCAGAATATAAAGTTAATAAATAAAGGATAATCTAAGAGCAGTGAGGCCTCAGAGAGCTCACCCTACATTCTGCTCAGTATTTTTAGTTCATCTGAACTCTGAAAATTGCTGTATTCCCTCAATGTATTCAACAGTAAGGTTTCTATTTGACACAAACACAGCTAAGCTTGTAACACCTGTCAGTCTGAGGGATGAAGGAGGGATCTGTGGATACAAATCACCTGTATACAATCTAATACAATACTGGTTTGTGAAGGTATTTCAAAGTTTTTCTTTGAACAATGGTGGCTTTTACACTCATTTTTGCCCTTATACCTGATGATTTTAATAGGAATTTCAAAAGAACTTTCAGCTGAAAACTTAGTGTGCAGTGTTTCATTAAACAAAAGAGGAAACTAGAGAAGTGGAAGTCAGAAGTAGCAGAGACAAATGTGGCCCATTAATTCATCCGTCTATTGTTAGTTGAAGATTGATCTGAAATATGGTGGCTATTGACAGGTAGGTGGCCATCAAGAAGATATTCTTAAGGAAGGGAAACAAAGAGAAAAGGCTGACGTATGCCAAATTACACAAGAACTGGACTAAGAAACAGTGACAACAGGTCTTATAGAGTGATGAATCCAAATTTGAATTTATGGTTAAAATAATGGGGAGTGTCTACAGCCATCTTTAAAACAGTGCACGCTCTGTCATGGTTTTGTGCTGCATTTAACCTAGTGGTGTTGGGGATCATGTCATAACTGAAGTAGTTCGGTACAGACAAGTACTGTTAGATTTTGACCCATCTGGAAAACACCTGATTGGCAAGAGCTTCATTTTTCAGCATGACACTGATCTCAAACACACTGAAAGTGCAGTAGAACGATATCTGGAGAGAAAAACATCCAGTGGAATACTATTAAACAAGAATTGGCCTCCACAGAGCCTGGACCTCAACATTATTGAACCAGTGTGGGAGCATCACACAGTTTTTAAAACTTTTTCCCCTTTTTTTTCTTTAAGGAATTTAAGATAAAGGGCTGTGTTTAAATTTTTGTAAGTTTTCCCTTTCATTTCTAAACATTATTCTAATACTTTTTTTTTTTTTTAAACTGTATCACAGCATTTGTGTGCCATGCGAAAAGCAGTTGCAACGCAATGTGCCTTACTTCCATCGATCCAATTTCTTCTTCCCAACCCAGCTGTGAGATATAATGCCTCCAGCCTGTCCGGGGTCTACCATTGGGCCTCCTTTCTGTTTAACATGGAACACCTCACCCAGGAGGCACCCAGGCGGCATCTTAGTCAGTTGCTCTGACCACCTTAATTAGCTCTTTTTTATGTGGAGAGTAGTCACTCTACTCTAAGCTCCTCTTAAATGACTGAACTCCTCACCCTATCCCTAAGGAGAGGCCATCCACCCTTTGGAAAAAGCTCATTTGCACTGCTTCTATGCATGATCTCACTCTTTCTCCATTATACAAAGCTTGTGACCATAGGTGAGGGTGAGGACATGCTACACATTTGTGTACACCTGGGTAGGTTCTGAGTCATCCAGTGTCATTGTAGTCTTAAGAGCTTGTTAAAAAAGAAGGAAGCTGGACTTTAAGTTTAAAGATCTCTCCCTTCTCATCCAAGAGGCTTCTTCAGTTCCAAAAGACAAATGTGGAAAGTCCCAGGTATTATGGCATTATAACACCAGCTATCAGCCACCTACAATGCAGTCTGAGATCCCTTTCCAGGTACTTCAACCACCAGTCACATCTTACCTCAGCTAACCTCAATAGGGCTGGGCAAGCATCTAACTGGCAATAGTTCCTTGGGCAAAGTCTCACATTGGTTTAACCCCCAATGATAGTAATGACTCTTACCCCCCCTTTTTCACAACTTGGCTCATGTGATGAAGCACATGATCAAAAGATCAATGACCACCTCCAAAGGGGACAAAACCCCCACTAGGGGTCAACTACCTGGGACTCTCCAAATTGGGCTTTTATAACTGAAGAAACAAAGTTAGTCCAGTTGCATTCTTTTTTCTCTTATGACTACATGCTATACAAATAAACATTTTTATTGCGGTAACTTTTTTTTTTTTTTTGCTATTTCTTCACTCTCCAGCAAAGTTCAGGTTGTTTCTTCCACTTCTACTATTTGTGCAGTAACCGATGTAATTGTTCAGATTTTCACTTACAGAAAGGTTATTGTTTCTTAGAGATAGTTCTTAAGGGATGCTAGTTGACTCACTGGAAGTAATTTTCACATCTGAAGACAGTATGTTTGAATGCAAAGTAGAAAAGCCAGTTGCAATTAAAGGTTTAAAATGGGGATAATGACTCCCATTTTCAGACAGACACTCGTGGAAATATTGTGATAGTGTAGCATAAAAATGCCATGACACAGAGTAAACGAATGAATAAAAAGACCTTGAAAGAAACTCCCGTCTCACCTCCAAGCACTTGGTAAATCCCAGTAGAAATTTGATGTGGATATCAGATTTAGTGTTCGATTACTGCAGCATTATACACCCACTACAATTCTAGTTGCTAATTGTGAACATTAGTGCTAGTAATGTGCAGCTCTCCAAACAGAAGGAGAGAGGAGGGAGATAGAGAGACACCTGAGAGATTATCTCCCACTGCCAGCATGAAGAGAAAAAAACATAAATCAGAGAACTGAATAACAGCTGACCTATCTCATATACATATAATAATTTAGAAAGCCTTAATTAATGGACATAAGTGGATGTTTATCAGCTGTTTTATATGTTTGAAAATGGAAACAGTAATAACACAATAGCAAACTTAATGGTTGTTGTTTTTCTGTAAATTAAATAAATAAATACTTACATACATCAATAAAAATGCAAGAGCTTATGCTGGAAACAATTCGAAACAATATCATCATCCTGAGAATTCAAGTAAACTCTGTTTAAAGGATAAATTCTATTTCAGCCAGGAGTTTCCTTTTTTTGTGACTCTTTGGAGAAATGAGTTGGACAGTATATACTAAAAAGCACAAGCTCATCTCTGAAAAGAAAATCACTTTTTTTTTATTTTGACCCAAAGAAAACAGAGGATAGTCATAAGCTTCCCACATTCATCTTTGCACGCTGGTTTGTTGTCCCACAGAGGTATTATTGTCAGGGATCTGGGTCACTGACCCAGCATTTTTGTTTATTTTGTATTCATGATTCTTTTGCTGAGAATTGAGTTTAGTCCTTTTATGTCTCTGAGTTTATTTGTATTTTCTGGTTTACGTTCTCTTGCCTATTAGGTTCACTTTGTGCCTCTGTCTTCGTCTCTGTGTGTCTTGCTCCTTCCCCCTTTGTGCATGTTAGTCGTCTTGCTGTGTTTTGTCTCCTGAGTCCGCCTTGTTCCCATGTCTGTTTCTTCCCTCGCCCCAGTGTCAAACCTGTCTGTCTTAGTCTGCATCTCAGTGTGTTCCCTGTTTTGTTTTGACAGTCTCCAGTCCCGTGTTCAATATGTTCAGTTTCACTTCCCTTGTCTCATTATGTCTGTTCATCTCAGCTGTGTTGCCTCAATTTTCCCTAATCACCCTTGTGTGTGTATATATTGTGTCAGGTGCCTTTTGTCCCTTGTCGGATTGTCTGTTCATCTTCCTCCCATCTTCCTCCCATATTCCAGGTTTTCCATGCCTCTTGTTTGGTGTTTTATGCCTCATGTGCCACGTTCTTAGTGTTTAGCTTTCTGTTCAGTTTAGGGTGTAGTTTTTTTTGTCCAGCCTTTAATAAACTGCTTGCTTAGTTAAGCTCTGTCCTGCCTTGAGTGTCTCCTTTTGGGTCTTCTCCGCAAATACAAGGTCTGCAGCCGCAGCCAGTGACAATTATCACTATTACCGTGTAAATTGAAAGGCGAAGACTGAATGCTGCCTTGTTCTTTCATCTGCAATTAAAGTTTAAAATTATAAACCTGAAGCTAATTTGTTCCCTGCACTTGTTATTTTTCATATAACATTATTTAATTTGTCACCAGAAGAAAACATTTGGAAAAATGCAATTAAACTGCATTTTCTATTTAGTGAAAAAATGGTTCCATAATGGCAGAACAGGGGAACAACATCAAAACAGGGGCAGTGAGTTAATTTCCCACTGCTGAATAAGAATGAGATAAGGCGATGACCTACAGAAACATGGAATTATTAGAGTTGGTATACATTTACCTATTGAAGGGGGAAAAGAAATCAATGCCACTTTTTTGTTTATTTTTTATTTTTTGCTTTTTTCTTCTTCTTCTTTTTTTTTTTAAACTTAGTTGTATAGTTGTATAATAACTCATTTGAGTTAATTCCTATAATTTAGCTTGCCCGGGTTTGAAACGTCTGTTTCACATAACAGTTCATAATTGTCTTCTGCTGTCTGTAAAGAGCTGGTATCAACCAGTTTTTATTTACTACTGTAGATTTATTGACTTAATGCACAACTTGATTTTTAATGGCAGTATGTGGAAAAAATATAGGTAATATTTTTATAACTGATGTAAAGACATGATCAGTTATTACTGTAAGTATTAGTTATGATTTATAAGTATTTGAAAGGTAACCCATCAGAAAGTGGTCAAAATGAAAAACACCTTCTCAGTCCCTGCTTAAAAATAATATAACTGTCAGACCAAGTTTGAATAACAACAGGTTTCAAACATGTGTCAGGCATGGTTTTCTACAAACATACGATGTATAAAACTGTTAACTTTGGAACTTTCTACTTGAAAATTTATTGTGTTCTTTTGTATTCTGCTCCCAAACAGAAATAGTGTGTGGTATGAAATTCCTTGTTTAACTGAAATCTTCAGTGTAAATTGCATGTTGGCCAAATATAGAAAAATGTAGAAGAATGTCTGGTGGGGTGGCCAGGAATCTTCTATAAATCTGTAGTTTTTTTTTTTTTTTTTAAGTGAGGGATAGTGACATGTAATCATCGGGAGCTGCTACACCGCATTGTTTCATTAGAAGAGACAATATAATATTCCTGAAATATCTGATGTTATTTATGTCTAAATCAAATTAGGAGGTGAGTTCATATTGCTGAAGTTCCATGCATTTATCAGCATCACTGTCTCACTTATTACCTGCACAATAAAACTGAAAACTTTGACAACTTTAATGTCTGATATAACACAAAAGTGAACCCAAAGAGGCTCAAAATGAAGTACTATAATATACCTTACTGTCTGAGGTTCATTTAGTTCCATTGTTTTAAGTATGCACATCAGTATAAACAGTTATTGTATATTTTTCTACTTGTTACCACACTCAAAGTGTTCCTGCTTGGTTGATGGGAATTTTAATCTGTAAAACAACATTTCAAGTGTCTACATAAAGTGCAAGTCTTGATGTCTCTATCATAAAAATGCCTGATATGATTTTTTTTCCTTTACCTTTTCTACCAGACTGATGTCCAGCACATAGCCAGAGTGTCCCAACAGAAACAACAGCTTCATCTCTCTTCATTCAGATACATGTTTTTTTTAAATAACTCATATTATTTTTACTTTTCTTAGTTAAGCCATTATAATTATACAATATGTTCATTTCTATACAAAGATATAGTAGGGTATGTGGTAGAGTGGCATTCTAAATGTCTTATCCCCTTCAAAAACATGTCTTCATGGGCTCTGTTCATCTTTGGTATGTAAAAATGAAACAGAGTTTTGTGGCACAAAAAAAGATATCCATCCAGTGCACTAAAAATGCTTTTCAAATCTCTCGGAAAATGAACACAGTCACTGTTTTTCCCAAAAAGAAGTTTAAGCTTCAGTTTCCATAGTTCACCCATGCATGAAACAGGAAGTGCTGGTGCTTTGACCTGCGACTCTGAAGGCTGCGGTGTTCTGTGATTGGTCTTCAGCAACTGCAGCTGGAGAGGATGGTCCGTTAGCTGATGATGGGTAATGGATGATGGGAGCCTGTCTATCTGGTGAGTTGTAGTTGTTGTAGTTGTCACTGTCAGGAGACCTAGAGGACAGATTTAAGCAACATTAAGAATATTTCTCTCAGGAGACATAAAGAAGGGCCCTTGATCAAGAAAGAAACTCCAAGTCGACAAACATTCAGAAGTTCACTGAAGAGATAGGAGAACCTGATTAAAGGATCTCAACAGCAATTCTAGCCATCACAGAGAGAGGACTTGTGAGTATGGCAGCTTGTCAAATTGCCTTTTAAAAAAACTGTGGGTGCATGAGGCAGACATTATCTCATCTGGTGAGCCCAAATCTGAACTGTGAGGGTGGAATTCCAAGAACTATTTCTCGAGAACATCAGGCACTTCTTTTGACCTGGCTAAGAACAAGGCAATTTATTAGAACTGACAGAAGGCTAAAATGTAGCCAAAAACATACACACCCAGAGTACGCCAATATGCATGAGGCTCTACACTGATAGATATTTTATGTGTTTACCATTATTCAAGAAGAAAATTCATTTCTTTTGTTGACGACAGAATGAAAACGTTATGCAGTTAACTTTTTTATTACATTACGTTATTTTTGTAATCTATAATCCCAAATTTTTGGCTATCATGTTTACCTTTTATCATAACTCTTCAATGTTTAGATTGAAAGAGCCTGCTGAGAACCAGGTCACAATCTTTTCCCTACCCTTACCTAACCATTACCAAGCGGTTATGGTGTTTAAACCTAACAAAACAGTCAATGAAAATAAAATCAAACACAGCATGAAATCAGCAACTGAATTCCTTATTGTCTGTATAAAAATCATTGTAATTACTAAACATTTAATGCAATTCAATACTTTTGTTATATCTCTTGAATTAAAGCTGGAAGACTGCAGTTCAATAAGATGCTGATTGTTTGATTTAAACAACACTGTGGTGGTGTACAGAGGGGAAACTGCAAAAACTGTGTCACTGTCCACAGTTACAGACCTGACAATACTGAACCTATAATAACTGTAGAATCAATATAGTCATACTTCCAGGTGTGCATGTGAGTGCCAAGTTTAGAAAGAGCTCCTGAGATTTAAGATCATTTCATTGATACTTGCCTTTTTACTAGATTTTCTGACAGTAAGAAAAGCAGCATCACTAGAATAAATTATGAACTGCTTATAATGCTGAACATTACCTCCACCCTACGTATTGAGCAAACCTTATACAGCAGGCATGGTCCCCCAGAAAGATAGCAGAACATGAAACTTAGTGAAAAGGGATATTCAGCACTGTCTTTACTTTGGAGAAGAAGCCCTTTTATAATTGCTTTTAGCTGAAGCCTCACAACGAGGTGACGATGAAGTAGCAGCAGCACAACCTCAGAACAGCTCAGCTCTGAATTATTCATGTCCATCCTGTTTGACTGCAGCTGGAATTCTAAAAGAGCTGGAGGAATCAGATTACACCGAGAATGATACATAACTCTGAAATGACGTCAACATTCAAACTGCCCTTAAAATGCTCTGCTCACAGTTGATTAACATCAAGAGAAGGTGCATTTAGAGCATCTGTTGCCTGCACTCAGAGTACGCATGACAGATTTCTTGTAGGAGGAGGAGGCAACTAAGCTCAGAAAGTCGCCCTTGTGCACTTAGGTGATCATGCAACTGGATTTTCTTGTGTTAGGCCAACATACATTGCTGACACAATACTCTTATTACAACCAACTCTTTCCATTAAATCCATAATTTCTGATGGCCAATGAGAAAAAAACTGCAATAAAAACTTTAAATGGCATCTCTTTATCACTGTCTGAAACCAAACAGGGCTACTGGATTATTGCAAAAGTAATAATCAAATGTAAAGGGTGTTATAATGCACAATACAAAATCATCACTGTAAAATTCAGTGTGGCACAGTTATCATTTTTTCTCAGTGATGATAATAAACCTCAATATACTTCTCATAAAAATAATAATAATTTCAAATTAAAGCTGCAAACAGCATTTATCAGGCCCTCGCTTCTCCACGTACATCCACTCATGCTGCACTCGATCCATATTACAGGTCGGCTGTGATGTAGATGAGGAGTTTCATGTAGTCACGTGGATGTTTTAAGCCCAGGATACAAATTTGGTGTTGTGTAATTTAGTTATTGTAAACATTCTATGCACACTAGGAGGTGCTGGAGATTATCTACTAATTATATGCCATGCCACAGTATATCATCTGTGGGACCACCAATGAAAATTTGATGTACATGGGATGATTATCGCCTACTGCTGATTTCCTGTTACCACTATGTGGTGCCATAAGTGTTTGGCACATAGACATCTCCAGACTTGGACTTCCATCAAGCATGTTAAGTTTGGGACAAACTAGATAATGTGCACTTGAGAGATAGAATTTTCTATCGTGTGGCAAATAATGAAAGTTGGCATGCTGCCACAAATATAACCTTATTTTTTAGATCTTTAAATTAAACTCACCAAAGATCATGTTCATCTGGTGAAATCATGCATTTCAGACACATTGATGAAACATGCCAGGGCTGTTTGTTTGGTTTTTTTTCATTTTTAAATTTCTTTTAATTTTGTAGGTGGCGCTATGGTGCCAGTTTGCCACATCCACTGATAAGAGCCATAAAACATGAAAGCTGTTGGTGTGTGCGAGGTTTCCTATTTAAGCTTTCTAAATCTTATCAATTTCTTGCTTCAAGGTAATGCACTGAAATTCACCATGCTGAGTCATGCTCTGTGAAAACTGAGTAATCTGAAATTTTAGATAAATGTAGATCAGGTTAACTATGTGAAACTAGTGCCTCAAACATGGAATTTCCTTTTCACATTAGCTGGTGATATGATTATTGTTAAATGTTTCCGTATCAATCTGTTCAGGGGCTGATCCTTATCAAACGCAATAAGTTTGGGCCAGATTAAGATATGTACACTACCAGTGAAAAGTTTGGACACACCTTCTCATGTCATGGTTTTTCTTTATTTTTACTACTTTCTACATTGGAGATACAAACTGACATCAAATATATGAATCAAGATATATGGAATTATGTAGCAAAGAAAAAAGTGATAAATAATAATGTCATGTATTTTAGATTCCTGAAAGTAGCCACCCTTTGCTTTGTTGACAGCGCTGCAAAGCCTGTTTGACAACTCTTAGAATTCATATTATTGCAAGAATCAATCAGCTAAGTAAAGAGAAACAACAGTCAATCATTAACCCTTAACCAAACCTGACACTGATGTTTACGAAATTTCACGAGTTAACACCTGAATAATGCTAATAAACAAGCCATATATAATAGGGGCCTTCACAATGTGAGTATGCCGGCACTAAATAGACTTCATAGGATAAACACTAGCGTTGGACTTTCTGACCACTTGTATATCAGACATTTCATCGTGGATCACCAACTTGTGCAGAGAGCAATCAATGTATCTTTGTAAATGACCCAAATTTCATGTTGTGGATGGTAAGTGCTAAGTCTGTGGCTATGACCCAGATCTCCCACATATAATCAGGTTAATATGGTATGTGACTTCCCCTTCACTTCTTTCTTAGAAACTACCTTTGAAAGTTAATCCCTGAAAGTGTCTACTGCTGATAAGCTGAAAACAAGCAGCTGTATTCTTTTATGTTTGAAAAAGAAAAGGGGAGAAAAATCCCAGAATATTCAGTCTCTAAATTGCATTGTGTCACTTTCACATCCTAAGTAAATAGATTCCTTTCTCTCCAAGGAGAATTGGATTTTTGTCTGAATGAGCAGACTGTGATTTACTCCTGTCATTTTCTCCCTGTGTGACTGAAAATAGATACAAAATCTCTCTGCAGGTTGCCACCACATGGGCGCCTTCAATACAACACTTAAGGAAACAAAGGTAAATAAACACAGAGAGGTAACATCAGACAGTGGCAATGTAGCTGATTGCAAATGAGTCCCCAAACCCCAAATGAAACTAATAAATTGTATATTTTTTTTAATTAACAAAAATCCTGAATAAAAACATCAGTTTATTAATTATTTCAGAAGTCTTACAGATGAAGAGACCTGCAAAATATGTCCGCACAAGTCAATAGTCATGAATATCTGTCCAGAAATCAGCAGAAACAGGATGAAATCCTCATAGATCAAATATTTTAAAATGTTTGTGAAGCTATAACTGTGCTATTAGTTTTAGCGAGACTGAAATCCTCTTAATTGATGCTGCTGATGAGGCTGATAATCTTTAGAGACTCCCTCGCTATTGACACAGTTTAAATCCAAGCTACAGCTGACTGTCGCTAAAGCATGACCAATGGGATCAATTACAGGACTAAGATCAAATCGTTCCTCCCAAATTTTTCCATCAAATTTTGTTCCTCCCAGTGGAAGAGTGGTTTTAATTCACAGACAATTAAAAAAAAAAATCCGCCATTCACTGAGAGCGCAGTGAACCAGGCAGTTGACATAATGTAAGTACAAGCTGAGATGGAGCCCTTTACTTCACTTCTTAGCTCCAATGAAGCAAATACAGACAAATTTTAAAAAGCAGAGTTCTCAGAAATGTAAAACTTTAAAACTTTAGTCAACTCTAAAAATAATCAATAAAACAATCTTGTACTGTTTAGCAGACTTGCAGGTTAGTTATACTTCATTCCTTATTGACTTACAGTTGTCATCTAACATGCATTATTACATGCATTACAGCAAACTGTAACCACATATTCTTACATTCAAATGCTCGTACTATAATGTAAAATCTGTATATTGTATCTGGTGTGTGCCCCTGTGATTTAAACTTGTTTTATTACAAGATCCAATAAAACAAGTTTAAATCTACCAATCTCCATGTATTGATAACATAACAGTGTCATCTGTAGCTTTCACCTATAAGTGACAGAGATGACAGATATGACCTTAACTGTGTTATTAGTTACACATTAGTTTAAAATACATTACTGCTCTACAATGTCATATACAATATCATATACTGGCTCCCGTCATTAGTGTCTGTGTGTCTGTGTATTTTATCTGCCATTTCCATGATAAACACCACAGCTGGGAGTAAACTAGAAAGCAGGCAGCTTTTTTCCAGCATAATTGCTTTATGATGAATTCTGGCTGGTGATGACAAAAAATGAGCTCTGTTTCTATTTATTTCACCTCTACAGCAAAAACAAATCACAAATTATCCTATTAATATTGCATAACTGTAGCATCTTAATTCACCCAACCTACATTTGTTTAAATCCTGCTGAGGAAGATCAGTGCAGCTACCCTATATGGAAAAAGGTATTGGCCTACACCTCTGAATCTTTAAATTCTGCTTTTTTTTTAGTCCCATTGGCACATAAAATGCCACCCTGACAACAAGTCAGTTTCTTTCCTCCTACATATTCTGAAATCACCTATAAGTGGTATTATTGCAAAGTGGAAGTCTGTTGGGACCATCTAAGCCATGAAGTGACAGACCATTTAAATTTACAAAATGGGATCACAGAGTGCTGAGACCCAAAGTGCATAAAAGTCGCCCACATTCTGCTGACTCAATAGTTGCAGAGTTCCAAACCTCATCTGGCATTAACACGAACAGAACAACTGTTTCCAAATAGCCTTATGGCATGGGTTTAAATGGCTTAGCAGGTTCTGTAAGTATAATGTGTAGGTGACCCAGTATTTTGTCGATATGTATGAAATGCACAGGTGAAGACACTTGGTATCTTTTAGGCTAACAAGGAACGGCTTTGTGAAGACTGTAGTTCAAAAATTGATCCCATAAGTTGTGTGACCTGTTTGTTTACTCAATAGTCATGTTTTAAAGTTAAAGTGATCCTAGGCAACTGTGTGAATATGTGCTTTTAAAATGGACCATGATGTTGTCTTCTTTAGATATCTGGGGCTGATGCAACATAAGTAAATACAGAAAGAAGGTACTGTGTTCTGGATTATTGGAGAACACAGAAAATTTCTGTTCATATCACAGCTAGTTGATAGCCCATACAGATCTTTGCACATCCATAGTGCCTTCCTGGACTCAGAATACCAAGCATAAGTGACTGCGGGAGGTTTTTTAGCTCAAACTTGTGACATACAACTGGTAACTGGTTTGGAACATCAAATATAAATAAGCAGTCCTTACCTTTAAATCTAAGCTCTCTTCTTTCACAAACTGTCACAGTTTGTGTTTGCTGATACTTAGAAACATTGTATTTGAAACTACCTGCCACTTAAAAAACGTTGTTGGCTTTATGTTTCCTCTTCTATTATTAGGAGTAGCTAGATGCTAAAGTACCGCAACCACAACTTGACTTCTTCTGGTGTTGCGTCATAAAACAAACAAACAAACAAAGGAAGAAAGAAAATACACGCCCACTTTAACCCTGGCTATGGCACACGGTTTTGCCTCTTTCATCGCCGCATGTGGTTCCCTGCTCACCCACTGGGCTAAACGCAGCTAATGCAGGTTGCATCAAAACACAAATTGCTGTTTATTATGTGCCACCAGGCATGCTTGTTCTTGTAGATATTTCAGTCTTCTTTTTTTTCAAACACAGTTTATGTACTTTTTATCTTTTAACTTGCTGGTAGTTCCTGTGTTGACAAAGAGAGAGAAAAAGAAAGAAAATGTTGGACACATTTTTCAGGCTTGTGCAGATAATTTAAATTATGTTCATTAATTAGTTGCTGATATTAAAGCGTTATAAGTTCCATCAGTTACTTTGAGTTTGCATAATCAATATATACTGATACTGTAATACATGATTAGTGTGTTAACATGCATAATACAGTATTTAGTCTCATCTGAGTCCTCCAATTTCCCTCTGCTTCTGCGATCGTCTGAAGTGTAACATAACAAAGACAGTCAACAGGACCACAAAGTCTGTTAACTGTTTACAAAACGTCTCAGATGTCCTCTATGACTCTTTATTTATACCCAGTCATCATAAAGATAGCTAGCCGTTTCCCGGATTGTTGTGCAGCTACCATTTTATTAAACCAGGCCATACATCCCAGTGGCTAAATAAGTTTAAACAGACCAGAGAACTACATACCACAATGTTATATCTAACTAGTATTTCACTGGCTCAATCCAGCAGAAATGTTACGTTTTGAAGCCTTTTGTTCTCATTTCATAATATTTAATACCAATACCAATACTTGATATAAAGTTCTTAATATTATGTGTTTGTTAGCCTGTCAAAATATCAGCATCCACTAATTCATTGGTAAATAATCCACTAACATGTTTTACTACAAAACTAAATTTGATTTATGAGTGCTGATAACATACGATCTTGTTTTTTAAACATCTTATCTTCTAAAAGTGCCTATTAAACGTCTGTTATATCTCTATGGCCCGGGAAGTGTATGTTACTAACTTCGGGGAACTATCATGAGGGTCCATGATCTGCCATTGCCGTAAAGAAAATGGGCCATTGGAGTGAAGAGAGATGACACAACTCTCCTGTCAGTGAGTCAGTTGTAATCAACTGACAAATTTCTCTGAAATAGGCTTGACTATGATTTCACAAAATGGCTTATAAAAATCCAAATTGTAAGTCATATCAGTGTGTTTTACAAATTTTGAAGATCCCAAGAAGTTTCTCTTGGTATGTATGCTTTTTGTAAGCATGTGAGAGATAAATTAAATAAAAAAGCTTTCCGTCTTTCTCCAAAAGTCCATGATAAAGATATAAAGATATTACGTAGTTTTCCCCTCACTCACATTCCTCCAGTTCAAAAGGTCTACATCTACTGGCTTTAAAAAAGACCTTGTTAGAAAGAAGACTTTTTTCCCCATTATTTGAGAGTAAAATTATGGCTGTAAAGTAAAGGTTCCTGACAGGAGGATAACAGCAAAAGTGAAAGGGTAGGTTTACAACATGGTAGGGAGACTCACTGTGATGTATGGTTTGGAGAGAGTAGAACTGACAAGAACACAGGAGGCTGAGCTGGAAGTGGCAGAATTGACAATGCTTAGATTTTCACTGGAAGTGACCTTAATGGAAAAGGTTAGAAATGAGAATATTAGAGGGGCAGCTCAGGTTGAGCAGTTAAGACTCAAAGTTAGAAAGGTAAGGTCTGGATGTGGAATATGCAGCTGGCAAGGAGGAGAAAAAGAGGAAGGTTTATGGATGTACAGTAGTGAAGGAGAACATGGAGAGGGTTGGTGTGGGATGCTTGGTGTAGAGATCCCATCTTGATCCCATCACACAGCAACAGCTGTAATGCCAAAGAGGTCATTTCTTAAACAAGTTAAGTTGTTAACTTTCATATTTTTTCTATTCATAAGCAAGATTAGACAAAATAAGTATTAAAGATGGAGTTTTTTTGAAAATGTTATAGATTTTGCAAATGGTTATTTCATTACACATCATAAAGGTAAAATATGTATTGTATGTATGTAAAATTCACTAATAAACAAATCTTACATCTAAATAATTGATGTAGAAGAAGATAATTATGGAAAAGTTAAAAGTGAATTTTGGATAACAGGTGGCATTAGTTACACTAAAATAAAATAAAATAAAAACTACAACAACAAATGAACAAAAACAAACAAAGCTCTCACTCTGAAATGGATTGAACAGGTCACTGTGCGCATTTTAAAACTGACCTCAAAATTAGGACACACATTTTAATACATTAATTATTGTAAAAGTACAACAGTAAAAGTTTCTCACACCATCTACAGCTGCCTGAGCTTCATTGGATATGCAACCTTTCTCTTTCATCCAGCATCCACAGTGCTGCACCTCAGTCGGCAGCCTTTGAACCTCTTAGCTCTGCTCCTGTTCAGGACTGAAACCTTTCCGACTCGGAAAGGGACTGAATATTCTGGGATTTCCGTCTTTATTTATTTGGTTTAGTTCTCCACACTCTGGACTCTGCTCACTTCAGCTATGGTTCCCCTGTCTGCGCAACCAGCAACCTGCTCGGTTCTCCTTGTGTTCCATCACACATTTCCCACTCTGGCTAGGCAAAATTACTCTTTTATACCAATTTCTATATGGTCAAAATGACATCGTCTGCCATTCTAGGTATAAGTTTTCATCATTTTTTTCTTTCTATCCCACATACCCCAAAATTCACTATCTAATGAATAATTCAATTTTTGAAAAATTTAATGAAATATGAGATGGAGTTTAATTTAAAAGAGTTACACTATTTTTAAAATGGCCTCAAAATGACCTCCTTCTTGGTTCTTGTGTTAAATATTTAAAACTGTGATGTTTCTTCTTTAAACTGAGGCTGGTTTAAAACAACTGGAGAGAAACAGAAATGGACTTTTCTATTGTAAAAAGTTGAAAAGCAAATTTAATTTGAGGCTTATCTAAGCATGGTCATGAACTCCTACAGCTAACTGGCAACATTTAACATTTTTAAAATCAGAGATATTCTGAGCACACTTTTATTTTTCTAAAATTAAGAACGGGATTTAATATTTAAAAAGTTCATAGCATTAACAGTTCCATATTCTTTACCTTTAAAACATGTTCATGTTCATCTACAAATTCTATTAAGGTGCTTTAAAAGATGTGCACATTTGAAGAATTATTTTGTGTGCTTAGCGTTAAAAATGTGGTTAAGGGATAATAAAAAAGGTGATTGTTTTAACTTCTTGAGTGGAGCAGGGATTTTAAGGATTTTTTGTTGCATTTTTTTAAACAATTTAAAAGGCGTAAAAGGTTCACTGGAAAAAATTAACAGCATTGGTGTAAATAGTATATGTACAACAAAGATGTGGAAGGCAATGGGGCAAGAGTAAGAAGAGGGATATGTGAAGGACATCCCTCAGATTAAAATCAGTGTTGAACGAATAAATTTTCTGGCGAGAATTAAATGTGAATACTGAAAGCTGAAATAGTTTCCCTGCAATGTCTCAAAAGGAAAAAAAAAGACTAAACTGCATTTGTTTAAATTACTTTTAAAAATTCAAATAATTACAAGAGCTATAATTAGGAGCTACAGGGCATCAAAGACAAGAAGGCTTTGGTCTTAAATGATTTTGCCTCAATGGCACTGGATGGCATTGCCTCAGGAAAAGTTGAATGAACTCAACTATCATGTAATGAAAAACTGTCATGTTGCTGGGTCTTTGACCCATTGTTTTGAAGTTTATTGTGGACGCATGATTCTTTCTTTTGCATTAAGAGATGATTTATGTTCAAACTCTTTTAACTTTTTAATCTTGAGGTTTGTTCTTCCTGGTGCCTCTAAGATTGTTATGTATATTTCTGGTTCATGGTTTCTTCTTTGATTATGTTAGTTTCCTTTGTTTCCAGTCTGTGTTTCTCATACGTTTATGTAGCCTTTTGTTATCATCATCATTCCCTTTCTGTCTCGTCAGTCAGTCATGTCTATAAGTTTGTTTATTGCCTGTCACTATATCACGTTCACATTTTTCAGTTCTGGTCTCAGTCATTGTTACTTCCTGTTTTATTTTGATAGCCCCTCATCTCGTGTGGGTTGCATTTAGTTTTGGGTCCCCTTGTCTCATTAATCAGAGTCCATTCAGCTGCGTTCCCTGGTGTTTCCCATCTGCCTAATTTCCTGGCATGTATGTATTATTTGTAATGTTGTGCCTTTCCTTGCAGTTTGTGCTCTCTGTTAAGGTGAAGTTTGGAATTTCCTTGTTTTGGGCTTTGTTTTAGTTTAATGAAACTACCTTTAGTTTACCCTTTGTGTTTCTGAATCATGCATTTGAGTCCTACTCCTGCTACTTAACCAGCCTTGACAAAAACTGGATGAACAGAAACTTAATTTTTTGAACCAGGTTAATTTCATTCTGTTACAAAAACATGAATAAAAGTAGCAGAATGGGAAGCTGAAGATTGTAATGAATGAAACAAAAAACCTGAACAACACATAAATTTAGATCTTAATTAGACCAATAAACATTCAAATGGGAAAGAGTGAAGTTATATTAATACAAAAAAGTTTCCTGTTTTAAGTCATTATTAGTATTTTTCCCCCCCTGGTTTCTGCTTAAAGATCGTTAATATAATTCTCAAAATTAGCTTTTGACAAGACTCACTGTGACCCTGACATATTTTTCAAGGACAACAAAGCGTGAATGAAATATGGGAATTTGTTTTTCCATCTGTCATTTAAAATTGAAAAAATTATAAAATTATTATTTACAATTCACATCTGTTGGTAGGCTGTCGACAGCTGGGTGGAAAACTAGTTCCTTCTTCACAGTAAACTTGCAGGAATAAAGACTGCACACACTACAGACCTGAGGGAGGTTGTGCAGCTTTCTTCATTCTTACAATTTAAGTTACCATGTTTGGCGCTTCCCAAAACTCTGTGATTCACAGTTTTGCAAAAATAGGATGACCCCTTGGACACTACAGCAGGTTTTGCTTCTATACTTTCTGTTACTACATGCAGCTAAACCGGTCAAATCAATTTCCAGTATGCTCCAAATATGTTCAAATCAACATTTTTTCAGTGAAAGCATGTTTGTATTTGTCAGCTAAGCTTGTGTTCTCACCGTGGTGGTTTTCACTCTGCCTCCTGGTTGAGTGCAGGTCCAGCCTGACTGATTGACCAGGAGATTACAGCCTTCATCATCCAAGCACGGAGTCATCTCACACCACTGTCGACTCCTGATGATACGAACTGAGGAGGACGACAATGTAAGAAGAGGTAAGTATGCTTCAGCTTCAGTTTTAAGGTTTTACGTTTTTCATCAGCATCTTATGGCTGAACAACCCAGTCCCCCCCCCCCAGTCTCCTTTATCATAAATGATTATTTTATTCTTGTTAATGTTCCTCCTTTTACTCCTAGATTGTTAACAATGAAGAAATAAGTGCAGATACACAACTGTAAATTCTACATAATCTGTAATCTGTATTCCGCAATGGCACTCTGTGTTTGCACAGAGTTTACACACATGCTGCTGCACACTGTCAGGTAAATAATTTTTTTTAAATACCAAGCTACTCATACACAGTCTGTATAGAACACTGACAATTGGCAGTTAATCAGTGTGCTGAAGCCTTGGACAAACAAATATTCAAATATAGACATGAAAGCCCTCTCCCTTATGCAAGACAATATTATTAAAGAGTCTCTAACCACTATAAAGCAGCCATATAAACATGTGATGAGAGAGAGATCACATTTTTAGTAATACAAGTATAACACACATGCAGAATGTTTTCAAACCGCAAATTCTCCTCCAAAACCACCAATTCTTTTTGGTCTGTCTATTAAGACAATTGCAGATGTGGCCAATTTATATGGCGTAATCAAAATAAGGTAACATTATTTAACATTAAGCTACAGCAGGCGGTGTTGCACACTTTTAGGTGTTGTCCACTGTGTACATGCGCGGGCATGTAAAAATATAACCCTGCTGGCAGTGCTTGGAAACTGCACTGTTCATTACGCCAGATGTATACAGATGTACTTGTTGCAGATGCCGGTGTTTTTTGTACTGACAATAATTTTGCTTCAGGGAAAGCTGTAAATTAGATGCAGAATTTTTGTGACTATGACGTTGAAAATTCTAATTTAAAGCAGCTGTGGGAGCATGAGGGTGACTTACCAGGCAGATGGGTTTAATGTTGTGGCCAATAAATGCAACATAAAGGTAATCTAATGCAGTGTGCATAGTTTAATGTAGCATGACATAGCATGAACAAAGTTCAGGACATGCCATATAATATATTCTAATACATTCTGTACAATAGAATAAACTGAGTTATCAGCACATGTGGAAATCACGCACACACACATACACACACACACACACACACACACACACACACTGTACAGTGTCTATGAGTCAATTGATCCTCTGTCTTCTCTCTTTTTCAATGTTTTCATTTAAAAGTAAATTCTTCACTCGCAGGGATATTCCTGCTGTTTGAAGTGATTCTTTACTGAGCCAATCTTTCCATTCTTGCTCTCATTCTTGGCACTAAATTACACACTCTGAGCCATGTCTGGGGAAACACAAAGAAAATGAAAGACTGTAGAGGCCTGTAATACATAACCTGGTAATCAGTTCACCCATTGGAGCAGTGGTGTGATTGTGATAGCCTGTGAGCCCCCAATTATCAAACCAATTTCCTACTGAACAACAGTAGCATTGCTCAGCCATAATATTTAATTAAATTCTTACATCGCCTCACACCTCTATCCAGATGGAGAGATCCTTCAGGAGGAGGAAACACTTCAGCTGCAGCAGCTCATTTTATTGAAAATGTTATTTTTAGAATTTAGGTTTAGGACACAGTATAAAATTATAAAGATTAGTATGGTTGAAATTTAAGATATAAATCTCTCTACTATGCCAATTCTAAGATTTCTGGCCTTTGTTGGAAATTGAGTATATTTTTTTTGTTCCTGGCATCATTAATAGAAAGAAATGAAAAATCATGTGTTTATATTAAATGTATAATAGCAATATCATCTGTAGTCTGTAGGTTGACTATGCCTTCACATGTTTTCTCTTCTTGATTTCCAAAGTTAAGGATAAATTGGTGGAAGCTGAAGGAAAAGTGTTCCACAGAGTTCATTGAGGAGTTGAGATGGGCTCTGAGTGGTTGTAAGTTACCAGATGACTGGGAAAGTACCCCTGAAGTGCTGAGGGAAACAAGGTATTTGATGTATCCTCTGGAAAAGGGAACAAAGGCAAGCAGACTAGGTAGTGGTATGACAAAACAAAGGAAAAGATCTGAAGGAAGAGATTGGCAAAGAAAAAGTCGGATAGCCAAAGAGATGAAAAAAGTAGATAAGAGTACAGGGAGTTTAGGCGTATGGGAAAGAGAGAGGTAGCAAAGGGAAAGGCTTATAGTGAGTTGTATGTGATGTTGAGGAGAAAAGGACTTGTATCAAGCTGGAAAAGATGTGCAGAAGATTGGGGTGATTAAAGATGTGGATATTGAGATGAGCAGTGAGAAGACTGTGTTAAAAAGATGGAAGGAGTACCTTGAGGAGCTGATAAATGAAGAAAATCAGAGAGAAGAGGATAGATGGAGGACAGTTTATGAATAAAGTGCAGAGGACTAGTAAGCAGTAAATGCGGGGCAACTATAAAGAGGATGAAGAGCAGAGAAACAGTTGATCTAGATGACATACCTGTGCAGATATGGTGATGTCTGGAATTTGGAGGTAACAAAAGAATCATCAAGTCCAACGGCTGGTCTTAAAATTGGGTAAACATAACCTCAACACCACATGACAAATTACACCTCGCCATTATTTAATCAACAAAAATGAAGTCAAGATGCAGAAGCAGTTTGTAAAAAAAACTAAGTGGAGCATTACTGCTTTCATAGGAATTAAGAGTGTGAGTTGGGTATGACCTTGATGTGAATTTGCTGGGAAGCCCACTGCTGAGAAAACTGGTAACTGTATTGAACTGTGTCTTTCACTTTTGAGTAATCTTTCTCACCATAGACTTCAAAATTACCTGGAAATGGCCTTAAAACCCTTTTGAGACTGATGGGCAGCAAGACGTTTGCATTGAGATATTTGCTCATGTCTTTACTTCTTGGCATGCTGTTAACACTAACCTAAGAAGTGACCAAAGTAGTTAGGAAGCCATGTGGCTGGTAGGGCTGGTCATGAGCAGTGATTGTGTTGGTGAGGCAGTGAGATGTGAACAATGCAATGATTGAGGTCATTTCCTTAAACTGTTCTACTTGAGATCTTTCATTACTTTAGAATTCCATACTGATAATCAGATTCAGGAGGACATTTTCATGGTGCATAGCCCCATGAATTTTGAAAAACTAAGTGTGAGCTCAGTCACGCTCCTGACCTAATGCAGCATCTTCTGGATTTTGACTCTTACTCTTGAAAAAAGCTTTTTTTGGTCCCAGGATCATGGGCAGAGACCAAGCTGTCAGCACTAGCATCTGTCTTTGACATGAAATTTGGGTCAGTTCGACATCAAAGTTGACCTCTGCACAAGTTTAAGGTCCAAGATGAAATCATATGTGAAGGTTTACAGAACTGGACTTACAGAAAGTGATCAACATAACATTTAAACATAACAGGAACATAACAAGAGTTTTGCTTTTTGTAAGTACAGAAATTCAGACACTGTATTAAAACCTACTTATTTAAATCTAAAACATGAATTACTTTCTAAATATCTGCTTACTTTTATTATGTCTGTATTGTTTTAAAATAGTAAATGGTAACAAAAAAGGCTTGTATGAAAAAGTGTTTCAAAACTTTAGACTTTTAGATCACAGGAATGATGCTCAATAAATTTTTGTTTGGTTTCAGAAAATTAGTAGTTTTTATTTGTATGAGCATTTAATCTTCTAGGCAGTATAAGAATTTTAGGTGGTTCATGTATACATTCCCCTGAAAGTCTCTTAATATCTCACCAATAACAACACAGGATGGATGAATGCATTTCAAGGCTAATCACGTTGCAGAGTGTAGAAGAGACTTTGAATCAATAGTGTGAAATGGAGAATCAGTGGATTAATAGCATGTATCGGTAAGTACCTGAACACCTGTGAGCGCTGCATCACTACTCTGACAAATTAATGACTGCAATGCAGATCCATCCACTACCGCCAAGCACAGTTCATTTATCCAGAAAGAGAGGAGGCCATTTTGTAATGGCTTCATTCATCAAAGAGGGTGACCTGAAGGAGGGTTGCTCCTTTGTCTCTAGAGAATGAGACAATCCTACAGGAAAGAACACGTTAGGACTGAAGTGCACATGAGGCAAACAAAAAATCTGTGCTAAACTTTAAAGTGGACACAGACACCAGTTTTACATGTTCTTTTTTTCCCGATTGTAAATACCCTGTGAATTCCAGCTAAATGTTTGTCACTAATTCTTCCCTACGCTCTCCTCCATCGTCAGGTCTGATGTCAGTGCATGTTTTAACATCTGAGTCCAGGACTTGTTTTACAGTCTCTGAACACATTGGCTCTTTGTCCTTTCAGTTCGTCTCCACCTGATGAGAAAGAAAAAGGTTTCTCTCACTCATCTGTTTGTAGTTTGGGCTCAGAATCGCGGTGGTTAGCACCGTGCGCTGAGTTTGCATGTTCTTCCCATGTTTTTGTGGGTTCTCTCTGGGTACTCCGGTTTCGATCAACAGTCCAAAGACATGCACTTATTTGGGTTAGGTTAATTGGTGATTCTAAATTGTCGATAGGTAATAGGCACGTCACACCAATAGGTGTGAGCGCGAATGGCTGTCTGTCTCTCTGCGTTAGCCCTGCAACCAATTAGCGATCTGTCCAGGGTGTACCCCGCCTCTCGTCCTGTGGTAGCTGGGATAAGTGGAAGAGAATGGGTGGATGGGCTCAGAACCACATGGCCTTTTTTATTCATTACCAGGAGTAAGTGGTATTCTCAAAACTGTAAAAAAAAAAAAAAAAAATTTCATTTCACTACTTAGATCATGGATGAATAGCAGAGGAATAAAAAAAATGTGTTGACTGCTTACTTTTTATTCATTTCTGTGATCAGGAAATCCTTATAAAATTAAACACACAGAGTTTTAATCAAACTCATCCAGAGTTTCAATTTCAATTTTTCCATTCTGATAGACTTTGTCTATCTATAAATAGTTTATATAAGTCTGTCTGGATGTTGATCTTTCCCTGAAACAGAGTGTGATCTTTGGTTCAACTATCTAAAATTGACCCGAGTGGTTCCTGAGCAGAGCTATGAAAGGACAGATAAAAACAGACTGCGGTCTGATTTTTCCCCCTGTGCTCTGCTGGTGTATTTCAGCAGCAGAAAACAATAAAAATTAAAGGCAAATGTTGCTTGAGATACATACTGATAAAATTCAACACGCACCAGCAGAGTGAAGGTCACTTAAAGCCAGGTGGAGCTACTACTTTATATATTTTTTGAGCAAACAAACTCCTGAAGGCTAACAGAAAGGATAATCAAATGATGTTAATCACAAGTTGTTTGTACTGTGCTGCAGATTTTATTTCAAAAGGTTAAAATTGGCATTTTTTTCTATTTTACTCATTGACAGTACATTGAGAATTTTTTTTTAAAACTTGTTAGAAATGTAAAAATCTGTGCTAAACTTTTAAGTGGACACAGACACCAGTTTTAATGGGATACTGTGGTGGTGAAAGGTATATCATCACCTGAGTCTCTGCTCTAGAGTAGGTTTTCATGAAGTATTCTCATGGCATGATGCTGTTTCCATTATTCATTACAGGGATGCTATTAGCAGGTGATGGACAGTGTCTGGTGTTGAAAAACACAGTGCTCAGTGAAAATAAAAATGAGACTGCAACTAAGTAAAATGGAAAGTATTGAAATGTCTGCCAGGATTTCATTGCATAGCTAGAATCAACATATCGCTTTTGCTGATTCAGTCAAATTGCAGTTTACAGTCAGACTCGAATAATTTTGAATTTAATAAACCATATCGGCCATTTCAGCTTTTAGGCCAATAGAGCTTATTCTAATAGAAGACAAAGTTGCAGCCCTAACACTAAACAATAATTCAAATATACATACAGATGCAAAAAAGCTACAAATGTTGTGAAATTAATGCTTCACATATATTCCCACTTAGGAACAACATTTAAGTCACTGGCAGGTAAAATTAATAAAAATTAATTATCTGCTAGGAAATCTAGCTGAACCTTATATAATAGCTTATAAAATAGCTCTGGTAGAAACATCCTCCAAAGAGCTGCATTTTACTTTCTTACTTGGAGTACATTTCAGAGCCTGTAGATTTTCACATTTACTATAAAAACGAAGTTGAAACTGGACATGTCTGTACTTTTGCCACCTCTGCCTGTTGCAAAGCTTTAAGCTGATTGTTGTGGCACATGGCTGAGGTTTCTTCCTGTTAAAAGGGAGTTTTTCCTTCCCAGTGTCACCAAAGTGCTTGCTCATAGGGGTTGTCTGATTGTTGGGGTTTCTCTGTATAATTTTAGGGCCTTTACCTTACAATATTAAGCACATTGAGGCAACTGTTGTTGTGATTTGGTGCTATATTAAAAAAAAATCGAATTCAATTAAACTTGCACTGTCCTACTTGCCATTAACAGGGACTGGATCAACTGGATGTCACTTTTCAGACCCAAAAACTGTTCATGTTGACATTCATTTGGACATTAAATGTCAGGAAATTTTTCTGTTTCAAAGAAAATCTGAATGAGAGTGTTTGAAGTCTTTTTCAACTAAAGCACTTCTTCTGAAGGCAGCTGTTCACAAAATCAGAGTCCCTCCAGCTTTTGTCATTGTTTTCAGATGGCAAAGACAGAAAGAGAAAGATGTCATGTTTGCTGTGTGGCAGGCAGGATGTAGGAACCAAATGCAGGACTGACAGACAACTAAGGAGTGAAATAAAGGAGGCAGCTTTATTTAGGCTGTAAAAACTAACATTAAATATGAAACTAAACTAGAAACTCCAACTAGAACACAAGAAAACAAACCAGGAGCTGTAAACTCGAAAAACGGCTAGGAACACAGAGGAAAAAACACAGCATTGTGAGGGTACAACGCGAGAAAGAGCAAGGAAAACACAGGGCTTAAATACACAAGGGAGTAACGTGGGAATGGGAAACAGGAGGGAAACACAGCTGGGACTAATTAGACATGATGAGACAAGGGGAAGCAAAACTAGATACACTGTCATGAGACAAGGGACCGGCAAAGTAAAACAGGAAGTATAACACAGACTCGGACTTGACACTGAGACAGAGAGACATGACTGACCGGGGAGACAGAGGGAACATGGAGACAAGGCATGAAACGTGGAACACAGGGAGGACACAGTGACCGAAACTAGAAGCTAAAAAACACAACAAATATAACGTGAACAGAAAACCATCAAGAAAACTCAACACCATGAATAACAATAATCAAGAAATACAAATTAAACAGACACAACACACTGGGTCACAGACCCAGCGCCATGACAAAAGAGGAGACCGCTACTGATGAATTGCAATGAAACTTTGAGCTTTTCCCATCTGGGCAGCGACTTTCTGAACTTCACATTCAAGAAGAGAATTGGAGGACTTAGAGAAAGCTTCAGTTATGTTTCTCATAAAATAGAAGTACTGGGCTTTGAACTGATCTGTTGTCTTAGAAGATTCTGCAGTCTGTGAAACCACAATGTCTTAGAGTACCTGTAGTTGTTTTTTTTGTATATTCCAAGGAAAAACAATTATTTACAGTATATTATATTACTTTAGTAAATATCTAATGGAGACCTGTTCCAACAAATTAGAAAATTAAATTATGACCTGTATTGTAATCCAGTGAATACTGTCAAACAAATCCTTTGTTGACAAACTACCAGTTGTAGTTAATCCTGATCACTAAAGAGAAGTTAATTCTCATCGTCAAGTTAAAAAAACATTGTGGAATCTTCAACACCACTTATTACAAGATTTAACTGAATGCATATAAACAGTGATTAAACATGTATGTATACTGTTGACCCTGTGTAGATTAGAGAAAATGCAAAATAAACCCAAACATGTGCAATAAAAATTTAAAGTCATTAAAGATGCGTGCTGTAAGATCATCCCATCCTGGAAAAAAAACAGTTCAAAGATATAAAAGTCCCAAATAACCATAATGAGTTTATGTAAACTTCTGACCACAACTGTACTTTTATTATCTAGTATTCTATTAGACAGATGTAGCCAGTCTAAGCAAACAGATTTACCACAGCATCTTCTATAAATAAATCATACAAATACAAC